>JAJAVP010000020.1:444946-615339 GCA_020740425.3 Heterorhabditis indica | reverse complement strand
CGAGCCGTCGCCTTTGAGAATATCGGAATCTTTTGGACGAACCACCTCGTGTCTCTCTCCTTTCTTATCGATGAAGTCCTCCTGATTCTGTGTTTTCTTTGTGAATGACCCTTGTGCCCGTATTTGGCTGAACGGATTTGGTCTTACTGGTTTCACCTTTTCGGTGTTTGTATATACAAAATCGTCCTTGTTCTGTGTTTTGGTTGTAAATTTCCCATCACTTGAAAAGATATCTGATGATTTTGGCTTTCTAATCTGGCTTCTTTCTACTCGTTGTTCTCTGAAGTCGTCTTTATTTTTTGGTCGTATTGTGAACGTTCCATCTCCTTGAAATATATCCGATGCTTTTGGTCGTTTCATTTCGTACCTCTCTCCTTTTGTATTAATGAAGTCGTTTTTTGTTTGTGATTTTGCTGTGAATGGCTCATTGCTTTTTAAGATTTCAGAGTCTTTTGGTCTTATGTTTCCATATTGTCTTCTGTTTATTATGGATTCTGATATATTGATGTCCCGATTTCTGCTTGTTCCTTCATTTCCATATGCTTGCAAATTTGCTGGCTCATCAAATATCTGTAATTTTTATGTTAGTGATTAGTTATTTTTCAAGTTGCTTTTCGTTTTGTTCAATTCAAATTTAGTTAATAATGGTCCATATTGTGTGGCGTTTTTCATTTGCTACTAAGCTTTTGTATTTTTTTGTGTATTTGAAATCCTGGTATAAGAAATGTGGGTACTATGTTCTTTCCCCTTTTTAACACTTTTGTAGTTTTTTTCTTTTAATATTATCAACTTATCTGTGATTTTTGATTCCTGCTTTTCAGAGCTGCGCTGATGATGAAACGATTTCTTGTATTTGAATTGCCTTCAGTTTCTTGTCCTGATTCCATTTTTCTTGAAATAATTTCTTGTGTTTGCCTTCAGAACTTTTAAAATACTTTTACCTAAAATTTAGTTTATGAACATGTGGTTTTGTCTTATTAAAATATTTGTATATTTCTATTTAATTTGTTAATTATTATTTAATTCACCGAAAAAAATTGTTCTAGTGTAATTGGGTTATTGAAACTAATTTTAAAATGTTTAATTAAGTACTTTATCAAATAACGGTTTTGTATTGATTTAAAAGCTAAAACTTTCTTTAAAACATTTCTATTCCCCTTATACCCACAAGTTGTTGTAAGAAATTCCAGTCTGCCTTCTCTCTCAAAAGTGGAAAATGTTTTTTAGATTACTACAGAAAAGAATTTGTATTAATTATTTGTTGTTTAGATGTTATTTTTCATTAGATGTAGCTATTCGATAGTATTCTTTTTCTAATAGGATGTGTTTAATGCTAGTTATTTATATACTGATGGGATGGTCCTATTTTTAATGTTTAACTCTTTACTTAAAATATATTCTATAAGGATCTGTTATCTATTTTGCTAGAATACATTTAGACGGGTGGTATTGTCGAATGAAGACTGTTAAGTCTACAAACATTGTGTCGAGGATATCTCCCTAAATATTTTATTATTATATGAATAAATGTAGATAACCTACAACTACCAGATACCCAAAACTACAGATTTCCGTTCTAATAAGTGACACTCTTATTTCCCAATTTGATTTTCATGAAAATTGAAATATTTTAGTTTTATAGGATTATCGCAGATTTTAAAACTTAATTTCTTTAGTGGTATTTGGTCATTATTATAAAAATTAGTTAGTAAATACAATTTGATATTTGATTTTATATTTTGAATCAATAAAGACAGTTCAAATCACCATGTGTGACCAAATTAGGAATTCTAGAACAATTGATTGACACTGATGGAACGTTCAGCAGTGTTAGTTTACATAGTCCTGTAATCTAGAAATTTCATACTTGCAGGTAATTATTAAAGTATTCGTACAAAATATAGAATAAAACGATGTGAGAAGATAGAGTAATCAATTGAAGAAGTGCATGCTACCATGCTAACACTCGTTAATAGATCTATATCACTTCATTGCTTGTTCCAGTTTCCTATCTAAGTATTTCTTGCGTAGTTTCGGTGACAGCTCGCTTGTCTACTAGAGACTCCTTATTATATTAGTTAATCCAGAATGTAAAACGATTTATAAGTGAAAAGTATGGAAGATTACATTCATTGGCCAACTAACTGCTAAAAATTGTGGCTTTTTTCTATTTCTTGAGAAAAGGTAATTATCAGACTTTTGCTATCAGAAAAGAGCACGCAAAAAAGATATTTGCCAATAATTCTGATCTTAAAACTGTTTATTATTGGAAGTTAATCATAAATTAATAACGTTTATGCACTAAAGTTGTCACTCTTTGTGAGCGACGTTGTAAATAAGATCTTTAGTGCTTAAAATATATTTTGTTATTTATTTTGAATCTTTATTAATTTAGAAGATTATTCTCATAATAGTTCTGTGAATTCCATTATAAAGATAAGACTACATTTCTATATCAATCAGCATATGAATTCTATGCAATGAGAAGGGATTATCCTTATTTATTGTTCAAAAATAAGATAAAACAACAACAAAGACAACCTTTCTAGTAATTAGATGCTATATACACAAAAGAACATATGCATCATACAAAGAAAAAATAATATAGGAATAAACAGTGGAAAAAGAAAAGTATATTGCTATCGTTTTGCGATCGAGTAGAAGAAAATTGACTGTTTCCTAAATGCTGTTTTCTTATAGCAAACAAAAGAAAAGAAAATATTTAGTTGGTCCGATAAAGGATTATGGAAAAAGATGAAAATTCGCAGAAAAATTATCCACTTATTTTATAGAATAAAATAAAGTTCATTAAGAGGATTCATTTACGATGAATAGATATTTAAATAAGGTTATAACTTCATTTCTCATTGATAAACGAAACATACAGCCTAGTTTAATTAATATCCAATTAGTTCATGAAAGGATAAATATATAGTCCAAAAGCAATTCAATAACTTTAACCATCCGTAATTAAAGAATGAAAGATAAACGAATCATTTTTATTTCATTCTTGACAAGTATTCTTAATTACTATTCTGATCGACTAGAAAACCATGTGAAGAGATATGTGCAAATTATAGTAGAACCACGAACAATCAGTCGCGTCCCATAGCTTGGGACCCAGCAAGGATTAAATTACGGATTATTAAATCGCTTGGTAGTTATGAATTACAACTGGGAATAGATTAGAATACGAACCGCCGCATGTAATCACCATGGTTTCATCTGTCGAGACGACAGCAGATACTGCTGCATGCAGGCCTCTTTTCGTAATAAATATTGGCTCTATACTTATAAAATGAAGCTTGGAAGTAGCATGAGAAGAAGTCATACAAAGCAAAATCGATAAAGTAAAGTCTGAGTTAGAATCAAAATAATCAAAGTTCAAAAAATTAGTGAGAATTACCTACTATTAATCAATATGAATGGTTTATACGATGAAAATAGTATACTATTGATCTACAAAATTTAGTTCTTTAGATTATAGGTGAAATGGACAGTGTAACTAGTACTTTATTGATAAATTGTTTATATATGCAATAAAGTAGTAAATAAACCTCAAGCAAACTATATGCAGTATCTGCCTAGCCAATACAATAAATGAAAAGAACGCGCAATTAAGTCATAGACTCACACAACTACATCGATCTACGAACGAGGTCTCACAGCTTTAAGTAAAAACGCACGTTTTTCGCCCAATATTAACTGAAGGCTCTTTACACAGCGTATTAACGTTTATACGAACACCTAAATAAAATAAAGAACATTTTATTTAAAAAGGTGATCACAGGCGGCATAAAAATACAGTGACAACAAATTTATCACTAAAAGAATAAGTGTATATAAACAAAGGAACTTCCCTAGCTGTCTGGGAACTCGTTTTCAGTAGTTACTAAAGGACCCGGAAATATATTCAGGAGTAGTAGGTGGTTATTATTACCAAAACTCGGTTGTAACACAACTCAATTGCCTAGAGTAAGGCACGAATGTTAGCAGAACTAGAATATCAATAACTCGCTCATATGTACAAAATTCAACCTATAGAATGTAAATAACTTCAGCAAACATATGTATATACATATAAAAAAACATACCATTCGTATTAATAATGAATAAAAGATACAGAGCTAGCATAAGAAAATATAATAAAATATGCTAACTAAACTACTTTCCTGTAAGTTATACTATTCATAGTTGGGAGAAGAAATTTTTCAAGCAAAACTAAATTAGCGAAAAGTCAAAATTAAGAATCTAAGTCAAAACTAAACCAATCCTCTAAAACTCTATTCCCTTTGCGATCTTCTGGCTGGTTCTTAAGTTTTTTAAGCGGAATATGCAACATATACATCCTATTGTTATCCATTAATCCGCCACAATTCCAGATTGATATTTCTAATACACGAATCTCAAGCAAGTGCTCCAGTAGATCATACGACATCTAAAATCTGCTTCCATAAACACAAAGGTGGTCACTTATAGTTCTGTACTGATTATGAGTAAAAATTCTCTATTAAACCATACCTCTGTATTAAATGTAGGATTCTGGCTAGCCTTTACAACTTGCGTCTTTCTTTTAGATAAATTCTGTGGATCAGGTCTTACATATGCTTTCACATAGGCATCAGGTGCCTGTCCTGTAGATAATAATGCAAGGTGTTTCACATGACCTGAAATTGTATAATCTTTACCGTGAAGTTCACTGATCCTAAAAAGTATATATCATTTAACTCACCCACAAACACACTTAATTGGCATTTATTACTATTGAACTGAATTTTAAGATAGACTTGACACTGTCTACGGTTTGTTTCTACATTCATCTCGTCGTTATCTACAAAAAAACGTGTAGAATCAAGTATGTTGACAAGCAAATGTCAAATCGTTAAGAAATACCAGCTTTTGTTCCAAAATATATGAAAAAAGGATTAAAAATAATTATAGAACTATTAGTAATTTGAATAGAACAAATGAACAATGTATGTAGAATTAGGGAAGATTTACACTATCTAACGCTTTTTTTTTGACTAGGAACAATATTTACTGTACATAACTTACCAATATACGAATCGATATTACTGTCCCTTAGAGTGATATGGAAAAATGTATATACTAAGTCGCACTAAAATACATGATTATTTTTCAGTCTAAAATGGAAATTAAAATAGTGGGAGCCATAAATTCACTCAGTTACGCAAAATTAAATGAAGCAGTTACTTTACATGATTAACTTTCATTTCTAAATGAATAATCAGAAAGATTACATACATGACAAATTTCAGAGCTAAGAGAAAACAGATAGCGAAGAAAAGCCTCAACGTCCACCATTCTTCTTTGTGCTACTTCTCTCACATTTGATCGCATTTTAGCTCCTCGACTGAGTGGTGGAAGTGCCACTGTTAAGAACCTGAAAGTTAGTTTTTATTGATTAAAACAAACTGCAGACAAAAAACAGCCACTAACCTTCGCCTTAGTTTTACGTAGAGTTCATTAAACTCATTAAAAGTTCGATAAACAAGAGTTGTCACAGCTTCCGTTTCTCTAACCACTTCCACTTTGTAAAGCTAAAGTTAATTCCTATTGATTAAGCCTACTTAATTTCGAATAATTTGGCGAATGAGTCTTAAATATGAAACTCACATAAACTTTGTTTGGTATAAAACGCTTCTCAAATGATATTACTCTGACTTGTATTATCCTACCGTCTGTTGATTGCCTAAAATATGCACTGGATAGTAAAAATATCAAATAATAAGGTTATTATTGTAAATACTAACGTATATAATTGTGGAACAAAGCTTAGTCCATTTTCATTTGTTCTGGATGTACTACCTGCTGATGAAATAACTTGAGCTAAAGTATGAAAAAAAAAATTGATGCGAGGGAATGCTGACTTCAGCGAATGCTAAAATATTATTAATTAACACAGAAGAATGTAAAAATATTTTTCTGGAAATGATAAGACTGACATACGTTGATCAATTGAGTAAATTGAATAACAGCATCAGTCTCACTCAGCTCAAGCATTAAATTATTTTCCACAAAGGCTAAGGACTCAATATTCACTCCAGCAATGTCAGAACATGCCATCTTAAAATACAATGTGTAGTTCAATGGCAAAACATTTCAGATTCCTAAAACTCACAATTTTAAGAAGATTTGTAAGTATAGAATACTTCCTTCGAAGATAATTGAAAGCCTGACAACAGTAATCAATAAATGTTTGATAGCTCTCTTTCTGTTGATTGCCTCCATTAATAACGTGATACATCTCATCAGTGAATACGAACGGCACACGATCACTATATTTAAATATATAATAAATGTTTCAATTTAACAATTAAAATTTGAAATAATTACCGTTTAAAACCAGCTGCTGTCTGCCAATCACCCATATATTTTCCAAAATCAATATGGAAAACATGTCCTGCGGTTGTCACTAAAATATTGTCGTTATGGCGATCACCTATACCCAGCACGTAAGTAGCAACACACCATCCAGCACATGAACGGGTAAAGTTATCTAACGCCTGCAAAATAAAATTTGAATCTAGCATATTCATATATATATGTACTTTGTAAACGAACCTGTTTATAAAGAAATTCACTCGTATTATGCTTCATAAGCCAGTTCTTCAGTATATCCACTTTGAATACCCCAGTCATCCCAAACTCTTTCTGAATTTCACATAACGTTGCACAATCTGACACCAATTCTCCCATACCTGAATAATTAAGAAAAGTAACTCTTACATGAATATAGTTAATAATGAGTAAATTTTTGCGCAATATAGCTTCCTTCCAAACGTTTATAGCTGATAGTTAGTAAATTGTGCACACCTTTCCTATATCCAACTGGCATGCATCTAAAAGTTATTATTCGGAGATCAAGATGCTCGCTGAGCCAAATATCATTCATAAGTCCTACCATCTGCAGTACCAACGCGTCTTGTCTCATATCATCACCACTCTGTATTTAATAAATATAAGCTATCTAAAAATAAATAGTGCTCACAAATATTTATGTAGATAAATTATCTTAATTAAATGAAAACGTTGGTATCACCTTATGTATTATCGAATAGGTTGAATTGAGACCACGAAAGACTATTTTAAGTGGCTTCGCATTCGAGTTAAATATATTGCACTCCCGAACTACCACTCCGCTGCATTTGAAAGATGGTAAACAAGGAAGACGTACATTATGATGTAATAGTTCACCGTCCAATGTCCCGAGACGTGCTCGAAGAAGAGAGAGCTAAAATTATGTTAGATATCTCTAACATTATGCTCCAAGATAAATAGCAGGGAATTGATAGAGAATAACTAACTCTTGTTTGCTCAGACTCTTCTCTTTTCAAGTCTATCTGAATGCAATCTAGTTCATTAAGCAAACGATGTTGACGTGCTATCTCATTCCTAAAAGCTTATAATTTTGCGATTTAAAGTATAATTTTTATACCTCTTGTTGATTATACCTCAAGTGATCGGCTTCATGTCTCTCAAGAAGTTCTTTCTGCAATAGTGTACAGCGTTGAGCATACGCAAAATCAACACAATGATCAATACGTTGTTGTAGCTGCCTACAAAAGATGGAAACTATAGAATTTAAATACAGGACGATTAACTAAATATGAGATATTGGCTTACCAATAAATCTCAAACGCGAAACGGCGATCCTTATACGATAATGTGAGAAGAGTAACAGCAAGAGAAGACGACTCGAAAACTTCAAAACGTAGTGCTTCGACTAGTTGAGGAAGAGCATTAAAAAGAAAGTCTGATGATGCACGTGAAATCCATTCAATTGCTTTTTGTCTAATTCGAACATCTGGATACCTAAAAATTTCGGCGAAATTTTATAATTTTCGCGTCATAAAGCATTTTGTTTAATAAAACTATAATAATGTGGAGTATACGAACATATGTAAGTGATTCTCCAAAGTATATTGGAGTACTAATGAATTTTACCTTGGTAATAATAGTTGCATTGCTTGAACAGGTGATAATGGTGTCCAGTCCTCAATAATCTGGTAGACATTAGAAAGAAAGTAGTAGCCCCAGTCAGATACAGAAGCCAAAACCTATACAGCTATTCTATTACTAACGGTTAAATAAAGAAAAAATTATACTAATTGCAAATATTTAAAAAAGACACCAATGGTAAAGCTTCCGGAAGGTGCATCAAATAGGCACGTTTCTGCCACAACATTTCTTGCTCATCAGATGTTAACCTAAAATAGTTTATATTTGAAAAGGGTATATTTTAAAACAAAACTTTCTAAACTCACTTCTGAGTATCACCACTTTCTATTAAATCCATTAGATACTCCTGAGTCTCACTATCAAGTGTTGACAAATCTTGTTTTACACTAAAATTTTAATATGAAGTAAATATAATATGAATAACATCACTGTACTATCTAACCTTTGATATTCCACAGTTACATCAGGAAATACCACTTGGTAATCATAGGAGGGCAATGTAACTATAATAACTGGATCCTTCTCGTTTGATATTAAAGGGTGAGGACCCCATGGTTTTAATACAGGATTCTTCAGAATCGATAAAGGAATGAACATCTGTCCTTGACGCATTGTCCTTGAAAAATGAGGATCAAAAAAAGTGCAAATTCTTACATTTATAGACTATCTAAATTTTCACTTAGCACTTTTAGGAAACTAAAGATGCCTTTAATTCTACAGATGTAATATTATTTAGAAATACTAAATGTTTAACTTATTCTTAAATTTTCTTCAACTAAGATAGATTGCAACTAAATAGAGACAATCTCAAAGAATTTAGTGTTTCATTTCTACCGAAAAGGCGTACAACCAAAAACAGGTCTTTCAAACAAACATCATATTTTTGCAGACAATTAGGCCTCACTGCGCTAATACTCAGAGACATTAAGCTTTCTTCATGTTAATTACTCTACATAATGGCACAGAAAAATTTTATAATCATACTTAAACAAGTATTGCCAAAAAGTAATTTAGATATCATCATTCTAGTACTTTGTCTAATATATTACAAATGGCTATGAAAATTTATTAGAAAAATACATTAAGCTTAGGTAAAAATATCATCACCACTCACAGTTCATAATCAAATAGCGGGATTGAGGCAAATGCCAGTGGCCTTCGTGTACTCTCCGTCTCATCCAAAGTTGTATTCTGTTGCACCGCAATTCCCGACAATATGAACATTATCTTCGTTTCACGAGGACACATGCACAACATATCATCAAAACTAACCTGAAAAATACGAAATAAAATCGTTCATACAGTATGACGCCACCTAATTAATAAGACACCACATACATATACATCCATTGGAATGTAGGGAAAGAAAGCATCATATTTGACAGTCTTCGATATACACTTGTTGTGCCCTGCCAATATTTGCGTCCCATAGTAAACGTTAACAGTTACAAAGAACTCCGAATAATCCCTAATTAGTTATCAATTAAATAAATATGACAGTTTTAATGTTCGAATGAATTATATCAATAAAAGTTTTCGAAACTTGCCTTATCCACTCTTCGTGTAGGTTATGCACTGAATTAACCATAACCTTCAATTTTTCCTTACAATGCAAAATTTCCCTCTTTTCTTTCGCTTGTGGCTAGAACCATTTAAATTATTAAGAATAAATTGTATAAACGAAGTAGCATACCCGGATATCACTGATTTTATATGAGCTCATTGTGCACTGACAGTATACTGATATAAAATTGTGCAAGGAAATGATGAAATCATTTCTTGAACAGTTTAGTTGATCCTATAATTTAGGAAATAAAATTATATAGAAATCTTGAAAAAATTGGTGAATTATCGAGAGAAATGAAAAAAGTACAAACCAAAGTAGTTGCAGTAAGATAGTTTTGTAAATTTTGATGTAAATTAACTGGTTCGATTGAATTGAGTAATTTACACATCATCTTCACGCATTGCTTCACCTTGTTAGTAGATGAGGATACTGCAAAATAAGTATTCATGAACTTAAAAAGAAATATCTTGATTAAAGGAACTGAAACTATACTGTTTAGAGTAGAATTGGATCTAAACGCAGTTTCGTACGACGACATCTCCGACTGGAGATGAAGCATCATATTCTCAATATCTTCTCTATCCAAAACAGAGGAGAACTTGAACTGTGTTCTAAATACCACTCAGTACGCATATAAAATTGACTTCTTACAATTTCTCCACATACTAAAGCAACAATTTAACAAAACTTTCTAAGAAAAAAGATTTTGCAACTACTGAAGAATGCTGAAGAAAAAGCAGAAGAGGGTGACACACACTGAAATCAGCTCGACTCCCAAGTCTATACTGGCTTACTTCATTTTTTCCCATGAAGGTGCTGGACTCAAGGATCGGATAGATGATGGTTCATATCGTCCTATCTATACAAATTTATTCATTAGATTAGAATCTTATTTGGCTTTAAAAAAGCTAACCTCAAGCTTAACATCCTTGCCATGAAGTAGACATTTTCCTACATATAAATTATGCCCCAGTGCCGACGTTTTTGGAAGAAATTCGTCCAACCCAAAAACCTTTAAAAAAAAATGTGATAAACGCCAAAACTGAGCAGGTACAAAAACATTAGTATTAAAAAAATACCTATGTAAATTTAGTAATATTCGAATAGAACTAAGGAGTAGACAAGTTATCGTGGTTGTGATATGAAAGTGAGGGAAAAGTGCTCAATTAAAAGATTAAGTAAACGGGGAAATACGAAAAGTTAGAGAAAATCATTTTGCCCGCATGTAAATGACGTGTGCGAATGTACCACTTTTTCCAGTAAATAAGAATATTTTTACCTTCAGTCCAAATTTCTCAACAGGGATCCCATTTGTCAATTCTGATTCACTCATTAAATCAGTAAGAGCTTGTGTAATTAGCATATCTACTGACGTCACTGTATCACATGTCATAGCTATTTCAACCTGACCAAAACGAGGCCATCTGAATTCAATTAATTAGCATTTTCATAACAAGTACTCACTTAAATTTAATGAATTAATAACTCACGAGTGATCTTTCACTATGACAACCTTAACACTTGTAGCCAGAGTAGTCATATAGTCAACAATTGGTGCTTTGAAGAAAAGGGACGACGAAGTACAATTTTTCATTCCCCGTTCCTTGACGAACATTATCTGAGATGTAAAACTAAAAGTATATATTGCTTTCGGAATGCACAACTCATAAAATTTGTACCTGACGTAATATAGATGGAATATGACTCTCGAGCTGGATACATTGAAGACTTAGCCACTCATTTGCTCTGTTCTCCTTATCTTCCCCAACGTTAATACCAGAATTTCTAGACTGCGCCTTTATAATCGTTTGTATCTCTGTTTAAAAAAAAATGTCAAAACAAACAATGGATACATAGAAGGATTTGAGTACATTACTATAATTATTATTATTGTTATAACTATTGTTTTATTATTATTATTATTATTATTATTATTATTATTATACCTATTTCGCTGGCAGCCTTATTCCTATCAATGCCATGCAATGTCTGCATAGCAGGCATCACACAGGTTTCTCTCTCAGATGCACGGTATAAAGGATCGAATTCACGCCGAATCTGCAATAAACATAGTATTATTGCCAACAAGTGAATACAGACAACAGCATTTGATGCACAAAAATGACCATCAAAATAGACGCTTATGGTTATAAATATAGCAATTGACGCAAAACAAAAATTCGCCTTAATTTTCAGCAAATATAGGTCAGTAATCCAGCACAGGTCGCAATGTTATCAAAAGAATCCTAGTGAGGTTATTAGACCAATTTCTGAGATTAATACAGATAAGAAACTATTAATGAAAGTAATTAACTATCACGGAAGCTGGTAGAAATACGCACAATAGTAAACGATAGTAGATAAAGCAAACAACCGTCTGATGTTAATACTCTGATTGTGGCATAAGAATAGGAAGATCATGTACTATAGATACAAAAATGAAGATTAAACATTCATCCTAATGAACATGTTAAAAGGAAAAGCCCAAAGACCTATATTAAATTAACATTTATAAAAAAACAACAAGTTATTACAATGTTTCCTACCAATTCGCGAGCCTTGTTTTGGCGGAACAGACAATTTCCTAGTGCAACATAGTACATAATCCTCGAACCACGACCAGTGTTCATGTTGATTGTCAGTACAACACAGAGATCACCTAACTCTTATGAAGCAGTGGCTAAGACAGAGTCTAAGATAGCAACTAAGCCGACATTCCAACAAGTAGGAAACCACAAATATTTACAGCAAATAAGACTCCTTAAAAAGTACCTGATCAATAGTAGCTTTAGAACAATGACGTTCTTCCGGACAACCAAGATCAATAAGATCTCCGTTGAGAAGACGATTTGAATACATTATATATGGTACATATAACTCAGAATTCATAAGAGAATTGTTTTGTGATGAACTAAAAATGAAATGTCAGAGTTCATACGTAAAACCAACACTTTTCAATAGTTACAAGTAAAATAAAAGCAGAAAACTAACTTGTAGCACAGTTGATCATAACTGCATTGCTCAGTACATGCATTAGCAGGATACAAATTGGAAACTAAGAAAATGATAAATAAGTATCAATCACCTACGTAATATAATAAACAAGAACATTTTAAAAAGTTGTATTTAACATGACCCTTATGATTTACTAATGAATAAGACAAGTCAAAGCATCTATACCAGTATCATAAAGTCCGTCCGGTATTCTGAAAATTTCTTGTCGATTTAATCTTGGAGGGAGCGGAGGAGGGTGCTCCAATTGTACTATAACAATAAATATCAACTAGTACTAAACTAATGCATATCATATTCACCTGAAAAAAAAGAATGTAAAACTTACAATCAGAATTCACCACAGATGGAAATGAGCCCGGTGAAAACTTATAAGTTTTCGGAGGAATTGGAGGAGGATATTGAGTAGAGGGTAACGACTGGTAAAAATTTGATACGTTATGAGATGAAAAAGAGAAATTTAATAGAGACTGGTGGTGAGTTGAAGTGAGTGATGTAGTTGGATGAACAGGAGATGGTGCCGACGTGCTTAGGAGTGAAGAGACACTGGAAAATAAGATAACCTCCACACTTTATAAAGTCAGCACATCTATTGCGCACATTCAAGTAGAATTATTTACCTTGGTTGATATCCTTCTAAACTAGAACGGCTATAAAGTCTTTTGATTTGATTGATCTGAGCTCTTCGTCTTGGTTCATCAGGTGATTCAAAAGTGATTAGATCACCTTGTCCCTGATGTCTACGGTTTTTCTCTTCTTCCTCAAAGGTTTTCCTACAATAGTTAAGTTAAAGTTAGTGTAACTGTATTATGCTCAACTAATATAAAATAGTTATCATTTAAAAAGATAACACGTAAAAATTTCAAGATGACTAGAAGAATTAGCAACATAACAACGCATAAAACTGCTCTGCTTACAACAAACGACAGCTGGCGTCCAATGTGTGCAAGCTACAAGTAAACCTAGTCACAAGCAGTTCATTTCTAATGCTTTGAAATGAATATCCCTATAACTTATTAAAATTGTAATTAAATGCTCAAATTCATATATTAAACTAACTTGCTTAGTTCAAGAGCAAGTTCAAACTCCGCATCTGAAATATCCCTCGACATGTTTCCTAGATATTAGGCGATATATACATCTGGAATAATTAATATCATATGTAAGAAATGATTACCCAATTAATCAAATTTAAAAGTACCAAAATTAAAAATGGATCACTCATCATCAATAGTCCAAAAAAATACAACTGCAACCTAACAATAAATGCATTTCAAAAAAATTATTATTCCTACTATAACTTTTAACTAATAAACAACTAATTGACGAGAATACTATAAACAAACTGAAAAGAATATGTAATTTCAGAAAAACTATTGTTGTCAGATAATCCATATAAGACTAATTACTTGGAATAATTCTCTTATTAAAAATATTCGAATTATATTTGATTTATTTTCACTTTTTTTTTAACTGTTTTAAAATTTTTAGCTAATATACAAATGTTAAGCAAAATTCTATATTCAAAAAATTTATTTTTTTAATCAATAGTATCAAAGAATATGAGAAAGTTACAACTGTATGTGTAATTTGAATAGATAAAAGATTCTATTTTAGTTGTATGCTAAAGTATTACTCAAATTTAGATGTTACTTATATACCTTGTTTAGGTACGAAGATTCCTAAACTATAAGAGGAACCAAATCAAGACTGCTTGGCGCAATGGTAGCGCGTTCGACTCCAGATCGAAAGGTTGGGCGTTCGATCCGCTCAGTGGTCATAAGTTTTGCACGATCAATATAACATCTATCTCTAAGGAATCTTTTAAATTGATTTAATTCTTTATGAATTTGTAAATGAATCTTAAAACAATAGGCTTATTTCATTAACTAGACATTTATATTCTCATTGATATACCATTTATTTATTTAAATATTGATAGGTAAAATTCCTCTTTAAACAAACTATTTATTTGTTTTCTTTACGGTCTTAGTTCATATATCAACTTTTTAAACCTCCTGCTTATGATTTTCTTTTCTATTATTATCATTTGCGTATAACATATCTTCGTTTTAGCAAAGGGATGATGATAGTTAATTATGATGCAGTGAATTATTATTAAGACAATTGAATGTAAAGTGTAACATAAAGTCAGATTCCCCACATTGCCTATTGTTGTAGATTTAACATATGTTATTTGTTACTAATCCTTGAAAAAATGACGATTTATTTCGCAATAGATTAAGAATATACTTTTGCATTAACGATCTTTAACATAACAAATTTACAAAATTTATTTAGGCCATTTTCTTATAAAATCACCATTATATTCATGTTATGCATATTGCGCTTTTAATTTGTTGTTGTTCTCATAAATAAATCATTTTATTCATATTCAGTAGTTAATTTTCATAATGAAGCAAATATTAACAATAATCAAAACTACTTTATCATTTAAAATATTCATAATATTATCCTGAGATTAATTTAAAGATCATGAAAATTGAGTATCGGATATTCAATATCCGCTGGCTTCAGGAGTTGCAGTGGGGGCGGAATAAGAGGCAGCTATTTCAGGAACCTGCAAAATATAATTTCAAGATGTTGTGAAATATAATATATGCTTAATAATAGTTTAACAACTTTTATACATCTTAAAGTACGCAGGGTATTATAAGTGGGTATAATTTTTATTTTTATTGCAAGTAAAGTCTTACGTGTTCAGAAACGATTTGTGCTGGCGTTTCATAGTTTTCCATCTTTTGAATAGTTTTTTCTTCCACTAAAGCAGTAGAGTGTTCATTAGTAACTACTGCTGGAGCTACAGGTTGAACAATCTACAAATATATCGACAAGAATAATGTTAGTTCGAGATACTATATTTCTGCAATTTGAGATTGATAAACTTAATATTAAAGTTAACCTCTGTCTCTTTAACTACTATGTTTTCTTGTGGGACATTGTAACCAGATTGAGGATGACCAGAAGAATAAAACACTGGAGCGGATGGTTGAACATATCCCTCAGTGCTTGGGACTACTGAAGCAACAGGCTCAGACTCATGATAGTTAGGAGCAGGTGGGTGGTATTCAGGTTGAGGTTCTTGATAAGCAGGAACGGTTGAGTGGTAATCATGCATGGGTTGATTATAAGCCGGTTCAGGGTGCTGATATGACTGTTGGTGGTATTCCGAATAAGGCTGAGGTGCTTGATAGTTATGTTGTTGATAGGTCTGAGAATGAGCATAGCTGTTCATAAGAGGATGATATGAGTCAACAGTAGACTGATAATACGGCTGGGGTGGGGAGTATCCAAAATGTCCATTATTACAAGGATTACATCCAAACAAATTGGGAAAACCACCAAACAAAAATGCTTGAGAACAGGTCAAGAGAACTGAGAAAATGACAGCAGAGTGCATCGTAAACTGTCCTCTTTCAGATCGTGTTTGCTTTTATACTTCATTGAAGGCATTTTTTTATCGCAAAAGGGTGGAGATTCAACGAATGCTTTTGTAACAATGACACCATCAAAGGTGAATGCCCTTGGATAGAGCGCCGAGAACGCACACCGGTTGTAAACAGTCTCAGGCATCGATGTGTTAATGGCACTTCGATTTTCTAAGAAGATATTTTAAAATTCTTCTTTCGAGTAGCATTACATATCTTTTAAGTGGGAAAGCTACTACATAAATGTTCATCAATATATTGCTATCACATAAATTATAAAATGTTACTGTCAGTTGTAAATGTTGACCAGACACCTGAAGGTCACTCTACTAAAATTTAGTTGGTCATGAAATTTAGCGCACGTCATGAAAAAAAAACCGGAAAGATTTATAGATAACCGTTTCTAAATCAAATATTATCCATTAAAGTAAAAGAGAGGTGAAAACAATTTTTGTTGTTTGGAACAGGAAATATTTAGAAAAGGTACTACTATATTAGAGTAATTTGAGGTTGTTTTGATAGGAAATACGGATATGGCGGCGGTCGATGCGTAATGGCTGAAAATCTTATATGATATCATAATCAATCTTCTTATCCGTGGATGGCATATAAGGGAGGGCGGGACGCCGCATACTACTAGCTGCCTTCCAGGGCTTCAGTATACGACTCCGATAAGCATGACATCTCAGTAGTGCAAGTGAATTTTTATACTTAGAAATCTGTGGTAATTCAATAGTCAAATATTCTACTTAAAATATAATTTTTGTTTTCTTCATATATTATTTATTTATGGACTTTATTTCCCTTGTCCTCTCTTTTTTTCTCTCTCTCTCTATATATATATATATATACATACGTTTGATATAATTGTAAACTACACAGTATAGAATAAATTTAGATCTTAGGAATATCCGTATGCCTCCCTCAATGTTGAAGAGCAGCAATACATCTGTACGTGAGAGAGTACTTGCAATCGAGAGGGGACAAACTACAGAAAATTCTATTATCAGAGCTCGATATGTACCCGATGTTCGAGGAGTTAATCGTTATAAACATTTTCATGTGTTAGTTTTATTTTAATAGTATTAAAACTGTAAATGATCTGAATTTGTAAACTGCAATTCAAATTTGGATGACTGTTCCATGCGTCGTCATTTTTTTAAAAATTTCTTGACTTATTTTACACATTCGCCATAGAATGAATCCAGCACATCGAATTATATAATATTTAATGAGTAATAAATAACCATATTTAGTGCCAACTCTACTTCTGAAGGAGCACGCTATCTCATAGGTAATCCTGATAAAAATCCCATCAGTTCTGAACTACCCAATTTGGCACAGTCTGTAAGGTGTGACAGCATTATTAATGTAATTATGGTTTAGAAAGGAAAATTTAAGAAAAAAAAATAGTTTTGCCGAATCTTAAAAATTCTAGATTGAGGTCTGTTCAAGGATATGTACAGGGAACGGATGAGAACAATGGGATGGAAAAGGGTGAGTGAGAAGAAATGCCCATAAGTGACGTCAGTAATACACGCTAAGTTTCTATAAATAGTGCTTAGAGCTGCGTCAGAAACATATTTTCCTGCTTGTTTAGTAACCATCGCACGCAAAATAGATGATTCATAAGACCGAGTAAGATATAGATGTCATCGAATAAAATGAGGAAACTCGTTCTATATATTTTTTGTAAATAGTTTCGATCTAGATATATTATATTTAAGCGTAATCACATTATTTAAGTGAAACGGGGGAAGAGATCAGTTTTACCACAGTTAGGTCTTACACACTACACACTTAAACCTCAGAAAGAAAAGGACATTTGCGACTATAGTGAGTTATAACGCTTTTAATAAATTATTAGCAATAAACTATCGATTTGTTTTAAAATCACTACTGTTTAGTAGAACATCAAGCGAAGGTTGCGTTAGCGTTGTCAGACTCGCAGTCTTCTACCAACACAACACGATCAAATCACAGCGGACTACGTTTGAATGATCATCTCACTATGGGATCAATTCAGATGCAAACAGGTAGATGGCGCAGCGCACTGGAGGTCACCAATGAGTAGTCTAGAGAATTTCTTGTATGCCATTTATCTGACTAGCTTAATTACCGTTGTAATATTAGTTGTATATACAGTAACGCAATGTTATTAAAAGAGCTCATAATTTTACAGGACCACGAACCTTCGCCTCACTAGGCATGCGACAGAATGGGCTAATTATTAACAAACCATCTTCTAGTAACCTTGATGTTAATTTGCCCCCCAGGTAAAGAAAGCATGTAACATATGTTCTTAAAACAAAATTCGCGCAAATAATATATAATAATTATTGAAAATAACATACAAAGTGTAAGCGAATTACATCAAAGTTTTTTCTCAAGCGGCTCATTTTAATAGATCGAAGTCAGCGCATGACATTGTGGTGGAAACGACAAATGAAGAAGCTTCGAATACACAAGATCCAATCATTCTTGGTAGTTCTGTTTCATCGAGAGCAACACGAGAAATAGCCACTCAAACTCTTGTAAGTAGTAATTAGATATATTCATATATATATACCGCACATAGTCGTTTGTAATAATTGGAATACTAGTTACTTCACTTTTAAATTCACTTCTACTGTTTGTATTAAAAATATATTAGCATGTTGTTCTGCGCCCTCGCATCCACTCCTCTTCTAATGAAGCCTCTTCGTGTTATTTTTGTGCTATATTATCTTCTCTGCTTCCAATTAGGAAATGAGAAGTGAGCCGGACAAACAGCGGGAAGTTTCTCCCGGCCACTCATCCCCATTGGTGCCAGATTACAGCTCTGACGGAAGGGATAAGCCTATAGACCACTTATCATGATCAAAATATTCTGCCCCATATTCTTTGTTTAAAATGTTGTTAAAAATTCACTTTTATGAATCATAATTGACGAGAATTAATTTTCAAAATTTTTAGAATAAAATAAAAAAGTCGACTACGAGCGTCGAATTTCTTGATCCAACTGGGAAAGGACGAGGCACACAAACAGATCCCCATCCATTAGGAATTGTCAGATCTAGGAGGAGAAGTGAAGCATCCAGGAATATTAGTGATGTGAGAATCGATTAGTTTTTTCTGCTCCTAGATAAAACTAAACTATAACAGATTCAAATTATTTTAGATTGAAGAGCGCGAAGTTCTTTTTCAAGTCATTGAAGACGCTTTGGGAGAAACGATTGATCGTTATTCACGAATCCGTACAAATCAGATTATAGCTAATAGCGCCAGGAAACAGGTACTTCTACACAGAAACAATGGAATTACATATATGTATATTTATAAAAGGAATAAAAAGTACTGAAATTCAGGCACAAATCTGGCGAGATGCCAAAGACTTCATTGCTACAGAACTTGTACCTAAATCAATCCAACTTGCAAACAGGAGTAGATCTACAAGCAAAACAGCTGCAGAAATCGTAGCTAGTATCAAATACTACCCATAGAAGTGTCATAATATTTTACCGATATTAAGCCAAGCAGTCTTCCAAAGATATTGTTCCTACACAATTAACCACCTCCAAAGGCCTTATATAGTGATGCATACCAACCAGGTGCTTCCAACTTAATTCTTATTGCTCAAGTTGATCTTCCATAACATCAAATGTAGAAATAAATAGTTCTTTTCAGAATTATAATAACACAAAAACAGGGAAATTGGTCACAAAATGCAAATGTTGATAACCTACTAAAAATAAAAGCCAAATTAAACAACAAAATAGCCTCCCAATACTCAACGAGGAGCCTTCATGCAAAGAATTACCCCAGATATTATGGAAAATATGACCCCAAGATCACTGACCTGGGTCTCTTGCAATATAAGAATGAGACAAACATATAAGGATAACAGTGAGGATGACGAACACTACTTGTGTATAACCCGCATTTACGATGCATATTACGCTTGCTCTAGAATTTAAATAACGTTCTGAGCAAGACAAATGTGATTAATATCCCAGGAAGCATTCAAGAAAGCTCTGTTAGAAAATATACAACATAGGTCTTAAAAGTTATGACAAATTGATTATAAACAAAAATATCCTAATGGAGGAAATACCTTGATGGCGATGAAAATATAGCGAGAGGTACAACATTAAATGGACCACGTAAACATACGAGTAGAAAAATATTTGTGTAAAACTTAGTGAATGAAAACAAGGCACACACGGAATGACCGATATAATATAAAATCCGGCACCTCCGGAGACTCTGTTTAGCATTCGATAAATCAGGATGATATGACCACGACGTTTTTGCTTAAAAATACAACTTTCCAGTTCTTAATAATATGTAAAACTGCTAATTTCAATATGGTGACTGTGGAACTATAGATGATGTTAAATTATTAGAGGAGTGAGTTCATGAGCGAAGGACAGTGGAGTTCACATTTTGAGGATTGAAGTTTGTCCCCTAAAAGAAGATTGTAATAATTATCGCACGCTTCTCGTGAAATAAGTCATTTAACTTACGACTGAAGTCGCGTGTACATATTTCTCAGTCCATCCTTAGTGGCATCCCGGGAGCCACTGGTTGAAGACGTTTCGCCGTTCTGAAATAGTTAGCAAAACATTGACAACTCTTAAAAAACCTTACAGTATACCCCTGCACACACAAGACAACATAGATGTAAAAAACATTTGGCAAACTCTCGATAGATTCTTACAACAAACTTAAGGACGTTCCAGTCGAAGATGTAATCATAGCAGAAGGCTTGGCGATGAAACAGGTTGCGGAAAAGTTGTCGAAGATGAGAGTAATCCGGTACTTCCTCAAAACCCAACCCACGGCAATACTTCAAATACGTAGCAAACGCCTCTGAATAAATAATATAAATTAAAAACCTGTGAAAAATGCAATACTAATTTTTTAAAATTATGTACCAGGATATCCCGAGCAAAGCTCTTCGATAGAAGTTGAGATCTTTTTTTCGGAGATTTTATCGTATTTCTGCCTTTTCGTAGCTGCTTTGAGACCCTGCCATGGTAGTGTTCCCCTATTAAAATACATGAGAACATAGCCCAAAGACTCGATATCATCTCGCCTTGATTGCTCTAAATGATAAACTTTATTAAATAGGTAAGTAGAAATAAAACATCATAAATAAGTTTTTATTATGCAGCGCTTAATGTAATAAATATTATATAGTAGGATAAAACAACACACCAATGCCTCTGTGGGTGTTAACACTAGCGTAACGAGCAGTTCCTGTGAGATTTTTATTCTCTCTATAAGGGATATGTTGTTGTGTGCGTGAATCACGATATTTCTTTGCCAAACCGAAATCAATAATCTGTAATACTTAGAATACTATTTTTCATTAAAATTTTAAATTAATTATAAAAAACAACAATTAGTAAATGTTTTATTAAAAAATGTACATAGACTAAATTCCCCCGTTTTCCAAGACCCATAAGGAAATTGTCAGGCTTGATATCCCGATGTATGTAATCTCGCAAATGAATATACTCAATTCGAGATATCTAAAATCAAACTTTTTCCAGTGATCAAAAAATGATTAGTTATTGGAAAAATACAAACCACAACCTATAAACTAACAAACCATTTGATCAGCAAGAAGTAAAACAGTCTTCATAGAAAATTTCCTTTGGCAAAAATTAAAGAGATCTTCGAGAGAAGGGCCAAGAAGCTCCATTACCATAACATTATATTCGCCTTCAAGCCCACACCATTTGACCTATAAAACAATACTAATTTCAAACATTTTTTCCTAAATGTATACTCGAATCAAAACATGTAAAAGACAAATGGTTCATTAAAAATAACCTCGGGAATACCAATACCACCACACATGACCCTATAAAGCCTAGCCTCAATGTGCAACTGTGGATGCTTAGACTTCATACACTCCAATTTAACTGCTACTTCTTCATTTGTTTGTATATTTTGACCTAGAAAATAGGGACAAGAAAATATTGGTTGTCTCATTACAATCAAAATAAGGTAAGCCTCACCTAAATAAATATCTCCAAATGAACCACTTCCTATCTTTCGCCCAAGTCGGAATCGTCCGCCAACCCGCAACTCCATTTCCGCTGAAAAATTCATTATAATATTCTAAAATTTTGGTTCCTGTGATAGTTCTTACATCTAATGTATTTTTCAATATAACCCTAAAAGAATATGAAACGTAGCTTCACTGCTAAGGGAACAACATTTAAAAAAAAGGAAAGTCAATATCCCAAAATCAATCGCCCATTAAAACCAGATAAGTGTGATTTAAAGCTATTCGGGTGCATTTCAGGTACGGACCGGCTCTGCCGACGTGGCACACCGAAACCCGCTTTCAGACAAAGTGCATCGAGCAGCTAGCACCCTCCAATGACACTATAGCCGGTCTCAGAAACGACCACGCACTATTCAAAAACGTTATACAAACATCAATGCAAAGTAGTCGCAAAACATACTATTAAGTGAGTTAGTGCAAAATGAGATAAAACCAAAATTACACATCTATACATATACAAAATTACAATATCTGTACTATTTAACACTATATTCTAAATGCCAAATGAAAAAAGTCATAAAGATACATCCTATATGTTTATTATAGTAAAATAAACATGATAATTCCATAATAACGACTGAGTTTAATCACAAACAGAGCGCGTGCATAAGTGCAGACACATACAGCCCTACTAGTAACCACGATCCCCGAATTAAATGCACAATCTATTCTAGTTTTAAATATATGCATGATTTTTTTTAATATAAAAAAATTTCTATTTAAACTAAGTATAGAACTCATACTGAGATTTGGTGGATGTACACACTAGCGCCTACTAATCGCATTATTTGCATGTTGCATTAAACCGCTTCTAATTTTGTTTCGATTTTTAAAGTATTACAAATAAATAACCGCTTTAAAAAAATAAATTTAGTCAGTTTAGCTGTCCAGACAAATACAGTTTGGAGCCAAGAATAGACATGTACGTCTGTTATGTACGAAAGATCTGAAAGTGCGAACATTGTAAGGCGCACAGTTGACAGTGGAGAACGTAGCAAACAAATAGAATGGATACAAAGAATCGGGAAGAAGAAATGATACAAAGATATCTTAATCACGGACCCAGAAAAGAAAGTAATTCATTACACCATATCAACACATGAAAAATGAAGCCCACAAATGAAATGAGAACTAATGGCTTAAAATTAAAATCAATACAACTATTAGAACACCAGGAATTATCAGTTCGTTATCAAATAACTAAGATAGATTTTGCCAAACAAAAAGAAAAAATTGATGTGGAAAAGATCACAGTGAAAACATGGCCAGCATTACATATAAAGATAAAAATAATCCATAAAACTAAACAATTTGTATTAAAAATAATAATTGCTTTCTGGTTTGTGTATTTTCCAAAAGTACTCTGACTATTTTATCACTAATTTTATCTCTAGTGCAATATTCGGTCATAAAAATAACAGAAATGAACGCTTTCTTCCCACACAAATGCATTTAGATCTAGATTCTAAAAATCTGTTAAGCGATTATATAATTTACAAGGAATAAAATCGCGCAAGCACATTAAGAATTTCCAAGCATTCAATGGCATAAGAGAAGACAATATTTATAAACATATTTACAGCAATTTTAACATGCATTTAGCATTTGTTTAATATTCTTTTGATCCTACGAGTATGTACTATAGCATGCAGGTTCCCGCCAAAACCGATTACACCGAAGACCTCGAACAGCTACACCAAATAACATACAGAATACTACACAAAACATGATGGATTAAAATGATAACGCACTTACCTTTTCGATGTACTTGAGGAATATGTGCTGCTAAAAAATGAGATAAGAGAAGAGGATCAAGTGCTAGTGCCCATGTGGCTAACTGGGCAGAAGCTACAGGATCCAAGTTAGTTGACCACAGGGAGCTTTCATGTGACCAGTGTTGACTCTCCGATTGCGGGCAGATTACCGCTTCACCAGAAGTAGTCTGCATGGAAGATAGGCAGCGCAAGATACAGTCTGGACAAATGCCCTCCAGCTTACGCTGAATAAGTAAATGAAAAATGGCGAATAATGGTATATCAAAGGAATAACAGAATTATAGATCATAAACAAAGACATTTATGCTCCATGTAGCTCCATCACCTATACAATAAAAAACGATACAGAATATGACTACGTACATACAAAGAATGGACAAATATCTAAGTTAAGATAAATAATATGGAAAATAAATCAAAGATTAAAACAGGAAGGGAAAGTGCAATACTCAAGAAACAGTTCATGTTTGAAAAGGGAAAGGAGAGGCGGGGATATGAGATCAGCGGCTAGCGCAACGCGACAAAACCAGTCCTCAGCGTCCCTGGAATCTCCGGAAATGTTCCAACTGGTCCTCCGGACACAATACTACGAAATATACGCATGGCAAGATCTAGAATCTACTTGCGCATTTCCGGAAGACACTCTTTCATGTAATCAAAGAGATACATGCTTCTATTATTAAATTGGTACATAAACATTCTTGAAATACAATATAAGAAGCTACTAGTACATGCTCTGAGACGGGATCGTCCAAGCGAAACCGTCTGAGAGTAAATCGCTGAAAACCACGCGAAGCCATTCGCCAAACAGGAAAGTGCCAATGAAGCCTCGCGTAAAGCCGAGACCGAAACAGGTCGCTCGAAGTGCCTGGACACACGGGCAATAGTCCTGTCTAGTTTAAAAGTTCAGTCCCGATTGACTTATGCTCATACCACACCGTTCATTGTAGGCAAATTGAACGTCCCATATATTTTAGCTTCAAATCCCCGAGCAAGATTCCACTTCGATCTAGTGAAATAGTGTTTCACGTAAAGAAATGCTTTGAGTGCTTGATCGCGCAAGGTTATTCATTCAAGGCCAATATATATATATACATAGATAAAGAATATGTTGATCCATGCAATTTATTAGAGTACAACATTATGTTATAATGAACTGTTATCTAAATAAAAACTAGTGGAATTTTAGAGAATGATGTTCTTAATAAATGGTTGTTTATGATTAATAAGGTAATTAAATAATTAAACTCCATAAAAACTATTGCACAGATGTCTGAAAGTACAAACTGTGAGGACCGGCCTCTTTGAGCAATCTATGGCGTCGCAAGTGCATCGCGCAGAAAAGAATACGGCAAAGGAAAACAAATCCACTATACAGAAATATATTTTAAGGGTATTTTTTTAATTAGGAACCATTAAGAGAGCAAGACAAAATCCAATATTTACCAAACTTAAGCATTAACACTTAGTTCTTAGCATCTCAAAATTTGTTTGTAAATGTTCGCGATAATATAAAAATTAAACCCGTCATAAAACGTGTTTCATAGACCATACATAAAACATACGTGAATAGTTTACGTAATTACCCCTTGATACACATGTGTAATAAGTGAAATTAATCATCTGTAATTAATAATTTTAAAACACTAATTCTACATTATTTAACTTACCATCATACAAGATAATTCATGTTATTTAAGCACCACTGACAACAGATATTGGATGAATATAATTACACAAATATAAAATAAATTACTCACACTGGCCAGCACAGCAATTCTCCCTTCGTTATAAAAAAAATAGGCAAGCCAGCCGGGGAAGATGCTAAACTAACATTTTTATATGAAACATACCATATACATTAAATAAAATAAAGTAAATAGCAAACCAAAATAATATAAATTAGATTATACACAATTATTGGAAGTCTATGGTTAGCAAATTTTAGGATAACAAATATATATCCTAGAAATGGTTATTTCTTATTTTTTTAAAAATAAAGAATTTTATTGAACTTTCGAAATTCATATTGGCTTATAAAAATTGAAAAATTCAATGCAACTGATTGTGCTCTTCTGTTGTTAACCATAAATATAAATAACAAATCTAGGATATAACATTAAATATTTTAATTTAAATAACTATACGTTTCAAAGCGAGTAAAGTGAACCTGTCTATGAAATTTCTTTAGCGATATTTCACAGCAATAAATAGGAATGAAAACAACTGGTCTGATTTATTTCCATTATAGACAGACAATTGATATGAATTGAGGAAATAGCTCGATTTCACGAGGGGTTTAGGGGGCGATGACCCTATGCGACGAGTCCGAAGTGGCATTTCAGCCGCGACGCAACCGCACGCACCTTAACGCAAATATGACACAACGAAAATAACGTATCTGATCTTTAAAAATATAATATTTATTAATGTAAAATCGGAAAATCTGATATTCCGAAATAATTTATACGTAGTGTATTTTTACGTCAGCTTGGTAATACAGTATAGTTTATTGTTACTATGTGTAGTATTTACTAAAATAGTATATTAAACGTAGATAATATTTTTCGTAAGGGTAAAAGTTAAAATCCTAGGTACCCAAAAAATCTAAAGACAAAAATGCTATTCATAAAAGCATTGGTGGGTTGGAATAACTATGCTAACTATGGTTCTTTTAAGGGGTTGAAGGATTTATTTCACTCGAAATTGTCATGAATTCAAATATGGAAACAAGGTTAAAGGTATCCATTGACTGTTGTGATTTTTTATTTAGTTTTTAAATAATTGTGGTTTAACATGTCACAAGCTTTCTTGTTCAAAAAGTGGAACGCACTTTCTATGATTTTCTACTATTAATGAAAACGTGGAGCTGAGAGGTGTCCTTGAATCGCAGTTATGCCGTCAAGTAACCAAACCAGCTTTTAATGAACAGGTTCATATTTCCTAGAACTTCTTTATGGGATCTACTCCGCCCTCACACATTGAATACCTTCTACTTGGACATCTGTGATCGGTTCTTAAAAGGATTTGGTTCATGAAATATCTTTAAATAGTTTCGATTGGACACGCAAATCGTGGAAAGGTAAGCTGGAAATAAATGTCTAATTAGCAAGTACTGCTGTCAAATTAAGTTGTTTTCTATGCTTAATACTAGTGGTATTTATAAAAATGGAAGTAACGATATCAAGTTGATTTTATTTCCTTTTTATCTAGACTATATTACAAATAGATTGTAATACATTAAAAACACTATTACTAATTTTGTTTTAATGTGGCCGAAAATTATTTTTATACAAATTGTAAGTTATACGATAAATCTCCAAGTTTTGGGTATACTGTTCGAAATATATTCTAGTGCGTGCGTAGACTAGTAAAATCGTAATACCGCATTCCTTCTAAGTAAATTATTATCTTCGAATAAATGGATTTGATTTATTATTCTTAATATATCATCTAAATTAATATGTGCATATCAGATGTCTGAAATTGGAGATATTTTTGTAGTACTAAAGATGTTTAAAAAACTTATCACTGTGACAATGAGATGGTAAGCAATTTAATATAACTATATATAAACTACATATGTATAATCTATACAATTGTCATATACTTTTAAAATGACGACTGGCGAATCATATACGAAATAATAATTACGGAATACGTATAGTTTGCCAACGACTGAAAGAAATAATTATATTCTTAACCCCTTTAATTTTACATGGCCTCGCAAAAGATTTATCGTACAATTTTTTTCTTACATATAAAGACTCACATAACTGAATGTCATAATTTTTATTACATTTGAGAACTGAATCAAATAAATAAAAGTTGTAAAGCTTATGAAGTATATGTAATATTTTAGTGCAACGGTCCATTATGAAAGTTTTATATTTAGTCGTCGTTTGATATAAATGCTAAATTCATGTAATTTTAATTTTTGCGATCTGGTAAATATCAACGTTTACACCCCTATCCCGAGAAGCGTGCCCTAAATGCAGCTGCAGGCACTGGTCAGTCGGTAGGAGAGGAGTCAGAGCATCCNCAAGAATCAGTGTGTGGTCGACTTTGGTTTAAACTGCTTTACCACTGCATAACTGGGAAAAACTTGCGCTGACAAGAAAAGTTGCCAGGAAGTGATAAGTTAGCATATACTAAATTAACTATTTGATACAGATTCTAAATGTGTGTCTATATTTACAAAATTCTCACTTTGAAAGGGGTTATGAACCACAGCAAAAATTAGTGCTTTGTTGTTCTTGAGCGTGTCACACTACAAGACCAAACTGTATATGCCTTTGTTGGTTAAAGACAGCTGTTGAGAGTTATGAATTTCATTTTCATAGGTATACATGAGATATTTTCCTTAAACTGAATAAAAAGCATCATATTTTTTTTGTTAGCATGGAAAAAGTTGTTTTGGTTTTACATTTATTCATGATAACATAATATGATAACGTTATTGATAAGCTTTAGCTATGAACCTATGACTCTTTTTTTTCAAAAATACCTCCAGCCTAAACCTATGAAAAAAATTATTTGAACATATGTATTATTATTGGAGTAGTTAAATAGATTTTACCACATAACACAATCACCAACTGCGGAGAATTAAGTTTACCTGAATTGGAAATAATTAGTGGGTGGTTATAAAAACCTGCGACTATTTGATTTAGTTTACTAGTAAATCCTCTACACCAAAAAACGAAAAAAAAATCATATATTTCGTATGGTGTGGACGAATTAGTAACGTTTCGTTCTCAATTTTCAGTAGTAAGATATTTTCTTCAAAATTGAGATTAGTAAAATAATAAGGTATTTTTTTGACAGTTCTTTTTGAATTCTACTAACACTTTTCGAAGATTAACTACGAGATAATAACTAATGATGACAATATTTCGTCAGCACATTCATTAAAAAAGAGACTTTATGATTAGATGCGAGTAAATGACAATCTTCGAGTGGCTTTATTTCTTATTGCTTATTATACCATCAATTATACTGCTTCATTAGTCCATGATATGGAAATTAATAGCATTTCAGTATTACAGCTACTTGAGAATGTATGTTGTGCTAAACAAAGCAACCGGAAAGATTGGCAAAGACGTGAATTTTTACTTATTTTGAATTGTAATCTTTATGTAATTGAAATGCTAATCGTGCCATTTCAGAAGTGATATTAAATACCAATGACTAAACTCTTTCCAAAGTAGAGATTGCTGCTGACACATGATTGTGATATATTTTAGGAACATCAGTATTTACGCCAATTCATGAACAGAGAAACTACTCATTCTTATTAAATCATTCAATTCAAATGAAACGGAATGTTCATAGCAATTTTTTATTGATATTAGCTCACTTTTATTTGCTCTTTTTACCACTCTTTCCAAAGGCTTTAAAAGTGAATGTTGCAAACATACAGAAGGCACTATCTAGGAGTTTCGACACAATTTCTAGTAGTTTTAGAAAATTCTGTTCAACTTAAGACATTATTTTGGTCTCTTTTCAAAACTAGAACAAGCAAAATAGAAATATATATGGGAATAATATAAATTGAAGTCATAATCAATATTTCAACAAGAAAATTTTCACTCCTGATTATTAATTAATGATTTTTCCATTGGTTAATCAAATTAGAGGAAATATTCGATATGGAATTATGTTCGATGATTTGAACTGGGTATGATGGAGATACCAACTACAAGTTTTAGTCAGTTGTTATGAGATTCAGCGAGATTTGAGTAATAAAACAATAGATGTACAATGGCTATCTTTTTGGACTGTAGAAGAACATCACTTACCTCGTGCAGTATTTTTGCAGTACTATCAGCATGAAAGTTTACATTTTTCTTTAATAAAAAAATCTTTTATCCGAAATTTGTCCGACAAAATACTACTACAGCAATCTAATTTATAGTGGGATGTTTATGTATTTTTGGACTTCGTTAACCTTGCATTTATTGTCCACACTAACAGATTTAACTGTTGACCATAACTTACTGCGAATTAGATATTTTATAATTATGAGTCTTCAGTGACTGAGTAGTGACTTGGGTAATATTAACGAAATTAAATTAATTATTTTTTACTGGAGTCCGCAATTATTTGTCGCTCTAGTTCCTAATCAACTATTTAATCGTACTGTCTTCGTAGTTGTGTTAATTTTGACCTACAAATCTATCGGTTTATAATGCTGGTGTAAATAGATTAAGACAGACCCAAAATACCATGCATGGTTTCTTTTAAACTTTTAAGTTTTTGATAATTTCAATTATATTAGTATCTACATTATTATTGAACGTAAATAATCTGATAAGGAAAGCATATAAACTTCTAAGTAGTTTTACACTTTTTTCTGAAACATTTTAAAATTAAACAGGATCATAAAATCTTTAAACCATATTGTTCCAAGAAAATTTTTGACAAGCTATTTGATATCGGGTATCTTAAAGGGTACATCAACAAAATTCTAAGAAACTATCTAAGGAGTTCCAGTTAAACTAAAGAAATAGTCATAGTAAAGTGGTCATTCTCAAATTATTATGGTTTTAAATTATATGTGGGATTATAGAATCCCATTCGTTTTAGGCAGGCTGCACAATTTTATTTTTTCATAAATTCACAAAAGAAATATAGTGGTCGAGATTTTTCCGTTTTAAAAGTGGAACAAACTTTCCCTGCTTTCCTATCATTAGTGAAAACGTGCAGCTGCGAGCCGTCCTTGAATTGCAGTTATGTCATCGAGTAACCGGACCAGCCTTCAGCGAACAGGTTCCGGCTTCTTAGCCTCTCTTCGCCGGCTGTCTACCTGTTTGTCTCTAATTGGAGACTCTCAATCGGACCCCCCAGTTGGACACAGTAGTCTTCAGTGAATTTGTAAGCGTCTCATATCTTCATGAAGTCATACTTTTTAATAATTCTGATTGGACATTGTTCTTGTCAAAAGGTAAGCAGAAAGTAAACCTTTGAAGGGCGGGTGATACCTTAGTCGATTTCTGTTTCACAATTATTAAGAAGCGGCACCTTAAAATAAGAATTATTATACCATTTTGGTAAATGTTGTTCAGCTGAAACCTCAGAAATGCAGTTTGCCCGATGACATATCATCGTTACCCGATTATGCGCAAGAGGAACTTAAGGATTTGTGGTTTGTTGTTCACTATCACTGATTAAATTTGTTTTTTCGTTTTACCTGGATCATATCAGGCTCTTCAATTTTCATGGAATGGGAGATGTTTGAGGAAGAGCTACGTTGTCGGTCAACCGTGCGACAAAGAACTGGCCATTCAGCAAGATATTATGAACGTTGTACATACATTTGACAAGGAATTTTCTAAGAAACGTGGGTTTAGCTTGAACAGTGAATAGACCATCTTATACCGTATTCTATTTGATATTTTCGCAAATAGATCCTCTAATAGTTACTTACTCATTTCAATACAGCTAATGACTTTTTGTTTAATTATTTCTCTAACTTTTGTTAATCTCAATTTTTGCAATTAGTATTCAAGACCCATAGAAAAATTTAGCTTTAAATATATCAAATCAATTTACTATAGTTTATTGTTTTTTTTCCAGAAAATAATGATATCACCAACAAAAAACTTTTGACTTAAAAAGGCATTCATCTAAATTTTTTTACAACTATGAAATAATATATTAAGAACTTATAAGTAAAATTAATGAATATTTCAAGCAACACTTACAGTTGTACTTACCCTTGGACTAATATAATATTTAATAGTACATTTTACCTTGTGTTATTGGTAAAATTTGAATAAAACTATCATAAATTTTTAAAATTAAATCCTTTTGAATTTCCTTCTGGCTAGAGACAACTTCATTTCTCTCCTATGCTGTTTTAAGCTACCTCATTAAATATTAGCGGGGGACGGTCAATTGTTCCAGCCGCGACGACACCTGAAGAGTACGAAGATGATCTAGAGGTATGCATACTTATTTTCTTACATTTTTACAGCAGGAATACAGGGAAACAATTACTGCTTTGCAGTGTTCATAATTTACAAGACGCTTTTATAGTAGAATATTCCCATCAATTCACTTCTAAAAAGGAGATATGTATTCGAAATACTATTAAGCTTTTAATAAACGCTTAAAATAACGATATTCAGTGTTTGACTGTAACTATTAATGATAATTACATTTAAAAAAAATGTGTTTATGGTCCAACTAATAAGCCATTGAAATAAGAAATAAGTGACTTGTGAGAAATTAAAATTTTCTCTGAAATGCATTACATCATTAAGTAGAATGCGGAAACTGTCATTCTCAGCATAACTTTGTTTCCAACTTTCTGAAGTATCTTGCATTATAGACACGGAGACAGCTGAATTAATTAAGTTACTTCAGTAAATGTTGCAAGAACATCCATAGCACTGAAATCTTATACTCTAAGTAAAAGTGTATTGGATAAATAACATAATTTATTTTATATTCGACCATATATCATCTATCTTAAAAAGACTAGGATATCTTACCCTAACGCATTTTAATTTCCCGTATTTATCAAAGAAATTTCTATATAAAAGTGAATTTTATAGTTCGCGTAGATTCGACGTTTACCTCGGAAATCTTTTTGAGATTTTGCTCCAATGCATTTATCCCAATAACCGCCAATTTATGATCGCTGGTGAATTTAAGGCTATAATTATGTGAGAATAGAAAGACTTTAAAAGATCCAATTCTTGCTATGCTTATTGAAAGGACAGTATTTAGGGAATTTCTTTTGGCATTCAGTAGTAAAATCCTTTCAAACATTCCTTTCACTTATTTAGAGTAATAGATTATCAAAAATTTATAAATGGTCTTTGTTAAGTTATACCAACTTCAAATGGTTCTATTATGTAGGCATTTAATAGTCATTTCTATCCTTTCATACTTTAAACAGATCGAAAAATGTATTTTTAAGGATATGTATGGGATAAACACGTAAACAGTCTTCTTAGTATATCTTCTAGAACACTACTCCTCCGACTCCAGTAACCTTTGCGTCAGCCACCTCTAGTCGGCCTCTACGTAGACCATCCGTGCCCGACTCAGATTATCATGACGAGGTAATTAGTGACCTAAAAATGAATAGAAATAAATACTAATGCTATCAATAACTTAGATTTATAAGTGAACTTCTTAATTTGTGTAATCTTAAATATCTATGTTCCTATAGAACAGCATTTAAATTGCTAAATTTTACAGAAACCATAGGCAATTAAAAAAGCTCTGAAATATAATTTTATTGCAGACTACCATTGATGATGTAGCTATGATGCAATTTGACAACACTGATGCTTCATTTCTCCGTACTGCTTCAGAAGGCGTGAAGAAAGAATTTCAAAATATTTGGAAAGACGATAATATCCCTAGCGAGGGTCTTCGCTCCTTGAAGGCAAGCTAATTATCCATTGGGTGATTAGACACTTAACACAAAATCCTATTAAAATGCTCTCGTAATAATTAAGCTCTATTCTTAAACAGAATTATTTCAATAATTAATATATTAAATCAAGGAGCAAACTTCAAAGAATAAATCAGGCATCACAACAATCAAAGCAAAATTATATCAAGCTGTATGTAGATCCAGACACTAGCTGTATCGCTTTTGACGTCGAAACAGTTAGAAGAGTATAACCAATGGGCAACTAAAAGAAGAAAAGTACTTAAAGCTCGTGAACAGGAGTTGAGAGGACTTAGCCGAGACGCCAAACGAACTCTGAGGCGCATTAGCAGCAAACGATGTGAGAGTATCTTTTAAAAGAACATTAATATTACTTTCTAAAACACTACATGATTAAATACACATTCTTTTGTGAGTATGTGTCCTAGAACATGACATATTTAATCTAAAACAGAAACTTATGGCTTCATTATACAAGCCTAAGTTTACACTAATATATTAATATTTCCGCTAGCTATAAACTAAGAAGGTATTAATGTGTAGCAATATAGTTTAAAATGGAGAGGATTTGTTTGATGCATACGTTTGGCTATTCATATCTCTGTGTATTTGATAGTAGCTCGAGTAGCAAAATATGTCCGAGATATTTACAGGTGATCAAAACAAGCAGTGCGAATAATATTTGGTTGCCTGGGGAAATGACCCCAAAGTTTGATCATGCTAGAGGCAAACATTGTTCTAGAAAACACAGATCAATGACCATTAGAGTAGTTCATGCAGAGGTTTTAATTTGTAGTAAAGTAATGCCTAAATGCAAAAAATCACCAATACAAAAGTACTAATATTCTTAATGATGCCTAATACAAACAATGAACTTCTTGCAAAAAGTAAAATTTCGAATTGACTGTCATAGAAGTGCTTGCAAGCCAGTACCGATAGACCAAATAATAATCTACTGTACAATTATCTTGATGAACGTTCCGAATCAACTCTAATAGTATAAAACTCAACAAACTAATGTAATTCCAGATCGTAACGAAAACGTAGCTGTAGCTCCATCAGTGAAAAAAGAACTACGAAATTTTGCTGTTTCACTCAATCAAAGGAGGTCAAAAAAATTGTTTTAATAGTTATTTGGGACTGATTAGTGATGTACATAGTGACGTCTTATGGTGATGATAAATGTCTTTCTTGATTTTCTCTAATTCGAGTCGCGTCTTTTGTGTCGGAGCAATTTTCCCGCCATACAATCGAGATTCAATGATGAATAATGATCATCGTTCACACTAAGCGTATCGATTCATTACGAGAAAGTGCTTGTATGAACAGCGCGGACATTTTAATAGCCAATTTAGCTTACCGTTATTTACTTCAACACTCAACTATTACTTTCAAACTCCCACAATACCCGTTCGACTTTTTAAGGCCTAAAACTAGCTTCACACACTTTACGCGCTCCCAGCGCTTTCATCCCAATTCGCAACAGTGTCATAGTTCCATTTACACAATGACAACCGTCGAACTGGAAGGAAAGGCCAAGAAAGGAAGAAGTTGAGAATAAAATGAAAACAAAGCAAAGAACACTTAATGAACCTCGTCATCCCATTTCGCAACAGTGTCATAGTTTCACTAGGAACAATGGCAACTGTCGAAATGGAATGGTGGGCCCATATAAGGAATTAGTAGATAAACTCAGCATCATTGTAGTAATAAGTGGATAAAATAGCAAATAGCTCAGGGAGAATGGGAGGAATGTATCACATTGAGGTGCTCACCGATGACACTGAATGGACAGTACGAGGGGAAGGGTTATGGCAAAAGAGGGCGGGGTCGACCCCGCAGAATTCCCGCCAAGACGCGGCCGCCGCTGGGCAACTAAGAAACAATTATGGGCTTGATAGAATATGCATACTACCAGGGGCATGAGAAACGTCGTTCGGTGATCACAAAGATGTGACAATTTACTTTTCGCTGTGCCCTAACTATTAGCATATGCCACAGTGCCCTAATGCTATGAGTGGAGTAGAGTCTTTAACATAACTGATAATTTCAGTGATTATTGAATGTTCTAAAGTAATTTGTTATATTTGGTCTTTGGTAGCATTATAAGTAAATAGAACAGATAATTCATGTCTGCACTTTCTCGCGAAAAAGTTCAGCTATCGCAATCGATATTAGATTATGATACTACGAGTAAACAACGTGAGTGTGGAGGAATTATCTGTGACACCAACACAACATGCATGCGGGAATACGAAAAATCCCTATCCCACAATTTCATATCTTAAAAACATGGAAGCATTTGAGAGTCGGCTTTATCACATATTTATCAGATTTTATTTTAAAATATACAGTACATATTATGAAACACGTAGAAGACAATCTGTTGAAAGCATCAGAACAGGTGGAACCCAGTTCGTCCTGTCTTATGCTTGATTTTCCACTCGTAACCACACCTATTATTAGTAGGAGCTTAGATCAACGACCATATAATACAATAATTTAATGTATCAGTAATTTCCATTATCTAATGTGGAAAACCAAACATGATACTATATGATGGTTACGATATTTCACTTTCCCTAGTATTCACATAGCATAGTTTTATTCATGGTATCGACCCACTGATCCCAATGAATAAATCAAGAAAAAATTGAGACCATGGAAGGCAAAAATTTGTTAAGACAATGTGGCATTAAGAAGTTACGATACGTCAAATAAAATTTCTTATCTTGAGCATGTTCTCTTGAGATAATAGAATGGGAAGTGGTTTTTCGCTATTTTATAGCGACATTGTAGTTGTGAATAAGATGAAACAGCAATACTAATCCATGCATATTAAAATTCATACTTAAATTAGATTATAATTATGTGTGGGTACTATATGAATAATTGCATCTACCTTCACATTGAATTAGTAAAAACGCTATTGCATCCATTCTGGCATTTCCGAGCTAATATTTATGGTTGTGCGCTCAATCTGCGTCTTCTCTGCTCCAAAACCGTTTTCGGGCAAAGAATTTTCTTGAATGCCCGACGGAACTCGAGATTGAGAATTCCATAAAGGAAAGGGTTCAGTGAGGAATTAATATATCCAAGCCAAGTGAATGCCTGGTTCACCTGCAATTAAGTCTTGCATGTATAATATTAACTAGTTTGGTCCATAGTCTATATGAATGGAACCAACCTTTGGATGCAAGTTACAGGATTCGCAAAAAGGTAGAATTACGTAAGCACAAAAAAATGGCAGCCAACAGAAAGAGAAGACAAAGATGATAACGGCGATTGTCTTGGCTGCCCTTTTCTCTTTTGCAACACTGATTTTCTCCCGTTTTCTCAAAACAGCCGTGGGATTCTTAAAAAAATAGAGTTTCAAGTTTTAGTCATACACAAATAATTAAGTCCAGATCTAAAAAAAAAAACTTATAATTTGCACGTTCTTATTCTATTTAATCGAAAATAAGTTCAAAACTATTACAGCTAATTTGTTCTAACCGTCATGACATATTTACGTAAAGATATGCAAAACATTTGGCAAGAAAAAAGTACAGAACTATAGCAGGAGAAAATTATGTGATTAAATAACCTCTTCCTCCTTTTCACTCTTGTATGATTCGTTATGGTACTTCATACTCGCTGTCGTTTCGTCCATTTTAGGAATCATCGATACTTCTGCTGTCTAAGTACATATAAAACATTGAGGTGATTCTTTATATAGTTCAAAACAAATTAAACAATTAGATGTAAACTTTGTTAAATGTTTATGGAAATGTGATAGAAAAAAGTACCGAGTGTGGTATAGTGATAACTGTAGTATTTCTTTCCGTGTATACCAGTGGTGTTTTTTCTCCAACTCGACTAGTTGTCCGTGAACTATCTACAGAAAGTTTCTTTGAATTCCGTCTTTCTTCTGTCCCTTCCATTGGTGCATTCTGAATACGCATCAGAGCACTTCTTCCTACAACAAGCAATTAATAGAATAAGTTGTTTTTCATTCAAATTTCTCTTTAAGTAGGCAGAATCTTATTAGTGGATTACAATTTTGAAAAATCGTTCAAACTTGTAGAATAAAACTGTAATATTTCTGCACAATAAGTAGTATAATAAGCATATATCTGTTTTAGTTTTGTTTTAAACTCGCACAATTACCTCTTTTTATTACTGGATAAATTAAGGTACTGGAAGTGTTTAACTAAAACTCTAGGTGGCGATTTTATGGTAATACATCAGATATTCTGTTGAAGCTAACTACATTAAATGAAAAAATAAAATCAACTTGCCCCTGTTAGTTCTAATTCTCTGTCTAGCACTAATGAATATTTTCACATATACGACGACCATCACCAGTAGTGGAAGAAAGAATGAGCCGGCAGCAGAGAATACAACAAACGCTCTAAATCGAAGTCTACATGAATTCTTTCGAATTATAATATCACTATGTTCATTCAATGTGTTTACTCAGGCAATAAATAGGAGGACAGCGCAAGACGACAGAATGATGCACATGTGCCAGTGTACTTCCCACTAATTGTTACCTTTATTTGTGCTTTTAATTTTTAATAGTTTCTGGACTACTATTGTATGGTCATGTAAAATAATTAGATTTAATTAATCACACCTTTCAGTTGATAATTCACAATGATCTCTTAGTTTCTGTGATGACCAGTCGTTCCACCCAATCAAAGGAGGAACTGATATTATGACGGATAAAAACCAGACCTAAAACAAGACATCTAACAGTGATATATTATAAAACCAAATACTATCTAAATCGTAAAACTGAAATGTTTTTAGAAATTATTATAAAGGCCCATTGGTGTTGTCCCGCGGCGATTCTTTCTAATTGCTCTTGTCTCTTATTTTCGGGGATATGAGAAACTGAAGTGTACTTATAGATGAGCACATCCACATTTAATCGGTCTTTTGTTTTCCCGAATCTTAGTGGGAAGTTCTCAGAAAAGTACGAGGAGGTTGTTTACTAATGTGTGTACTGATAAATTATCTACCTGTCACTCTTATATAAAAGACCATAAAACATAATTTTGAACTCTAAAAACAATAACTTAGGGTGCATAAGTATTGCGAAAGCACTTATTCAAAGATTTACACTCAAGTGTTAGTACATTATATGTAAACACGGAATAATATGGCATCCCCTGACAGAAATTCTTTTTTGCAAGGGCTCAATAGTCTGCCGCTCAATGCCACAATTAGCCTAGTTTTCTCTTCTCGCCCCTACTAGACAGGCTTGCTATGATTGTAAGGCAAAAATAACGATGGGAGCGCATTACTCCCGGAAGAAAAGCTAGATTATATATTAAAATATGCACGCTTGAACTTACGGTAATTATTATGACGCATACGAAGCGAGGTGTTCGTTTCTGAGCGTAGTTGATGGGATCATGAATGGCGCAATATCTAGGAAAAAAACAGATAAGGCTTACAAGGAATGAAATTAGAGGCGAACACATAAATAACAGACAGTATATCGAACACCACAGAACCTCACCTATCGATGGCTATTGCACAAAGATTTAGAATTGATGAAGTGCATAGGAGAATATCTGCTGTAGTGAAGAACTGACATATAGGAATACCTAGTAGCCAGCGACCATCTAAAAATAGAATAGATATAACGCTCTAAAGCCCCTCATTGATAAAGTTCGTTTCTATCCTTCAATATTTTTCATGAATATTTGGTGTTTTGCTTTTTAGTATCGGTATAGTTATTCATGAGGGAATATTCACAACATCTGTATTATGAATCTGCAAACGTAATCCCACGGAATATCGATGCAATTTCTAGAGCAAAAAAGATTGAGATGCAGTTAATATATACACAAATTAATACCATAGAATACTAGGATTCAAAGTTAAAGCCTTTTCCACTTGGTAGCCTGCAAACAAATGTGAAGAAAGCTACGAGTTTTAATCGCTGCCGTCTATGTGCGATTGTTGTTAACTGTGTTAATAAGGTGGGAGTTATTGTTGAAAGGTTGACAAATTAGTAAGGAGGAGGGGATCTTCCCTTGGAGAGAGTTGATTTGTCCTTTCGTGCAGTTCCACAAGGGATCAATGGCTCGACCACACTGCTTCTCTATGCGCGCTAATTACGGCCATCAGCAGTGATTATACAACTAGAAGAATGCCGCTGAGGTAACTACGTTTTGAAGCATGAGACGGAAGTAGAAATCTATCTCTATCAAAAACGAACACTTATCAAATATTTCCAACTTATATAATAAATAGAATCTTACCTTATCAACTACATTCATATTAATATTTCTATATGTTGTACTCAAATATTGCTCTTTTCCCTTGGTTAATTCGATTAATTAAATCTTTCATATATAAAAGCCAATAAAATCTCGTCAATTACAGTAGTTGTTTGTTTTTGTTTATTATTTGCTTACCAGCCAAGAATTTTACAACATGAAGAGGCATCACAAATATGGCAACAGCCAAATCAGAGGCAGCAAGAGATACGAGAAAGTAGTTTTGCACTTTTTTAAGGGGACGATAGCTGAATACAGCTACAACCACCAGTGTATTACCCACAACAGTCATTGCGATGATAACCTGAAATTTAAAATTGTTTCTATAGTTTTAACGGCAATACATATTTAAATTATACTAGAAGCTATTCTTCTTTCTATACATTAATGTTCCTCTAATTTTCTTTCTATAGAGCAATTAATCTTTATTCTTATGATAAAATTTATCCGTAATACATGTATTATAATCATATCGTGAAAATGTTTTATCTCGTAGTAATTACGGTTTGCTTAGAAGGTGATAAACTCTGGTAAGCAGCATATTTTTCTCTTCGATAGCATGACATTTTGATAGAACTAATGAGAACAGAGAAATGATGGACGTATACCCACATCTGCTGCATGTTATAGCAACGACATCTTTTCTAGTTCTCCTGCTAATTGAGTCAACATAAAAGTTAACCGTTAAAGCAGACACCATTAGAACTTTGGCTATTTGTGTGATATTTTTAACCAGAGTTCTATATTTTGCTTGTTGACGAAGTTAAAGGTAGCATCAATCTCTTACAATTTTAGAAGGCCACTGTTCCGATCACTATTTGTTTTAGACTTCTAGACTGGAAAATACATTGGACAATCATGCCAATACAAGCCTTGAGAAAACAACATGTCGCCTTTTCACTTAGCTCTTAAATAATTCTCCAAAAATGTCCTCAAGATCCCTCGATTGTTAAGAAGTGAAATGCAAGTATAGAGTTTGTGTATGTGCAAGAAGCGATTAGACCTAACGATTATTCCAGTATTCAAGTCAAGTAGATCCAAAGAACAACAGGGCGAAAAGTAGAAAAAGAGGAAATAGCGGATACATTCTTCCTATGTCTTTGGCTGCTCTCAATTTTAATTAGCTTCAAATGTGTTATTAAGCATTAACATCTAATTAATAATTACAGTATTTGTAAGGGTTCTTTGCTTGTTTAGTTTCTTTCGTTTTCTAAAACAGCAAAATGCTAATATGGTTCATTAGTTTTTGTTGATTTAGGTACATAGCGAATTAAAGAAAAAAATGCCAATGAAGGCAGTGAAAAGGTCAGAAGCTATTTTATATAATATAAATGCATAATATTTTGGTATTTTCTTACTAGGTAAGTAATAGTTCCAAGAACAAGCTCTATTGTGGGCATTATGGACTGATTTTGAAGGCTAGATGATGATGATACATCTATCTTTGCGGAAACATTAAGGACACTGTCCCTAATGGAGTCGATAGCTCGAAATACCATCTCCTGGAAGAAAGATTTAATATATTCGAAGTCACGAGCGAGTCGTAAACACAATATGCCAGATTAAATTAGACCAAATATCAAAAGCAAATAAGTAAGGTATATCTAATGAAATAATTCTACTATCTTATATATGAAATGTATGCGAAGATGAACCTATTGGTTATAAAGAACAAACAATGTGGTTTGTGGTCACTATCTACTCAGAATGTGTCCTAGAACTTAAACCTTATTTTCACGAACGCCAGTGGATGTTTACAGATAATGCAATTTCTGTTCAGATAGTTTTAACTCCCTACATTATTTCCAGTGATTTGATGTCACAATGGATAGAAAATTATTTATTCCAGTTCTCACAACAGCTACTGCTGTTTTGGATAAGAAGAAAAGAAAGAAATATGAAAAAGCACCATGACTGGCAACTGTGAAAACAAACAACTGCAATGGGTTTAACGAGAAAAGTGCATGCATCAGTAACTTTGGAAGAATATTGGAAACAGCGAAGATTTGCTAATCTGGTGGTAGCGAGCAGGGCATGCAGGATGAGAAGATGTAGAAATAGATGGGAAACAAGTGGAGTGCCAAAAAGGATGCTAATGGGTGGCGGGCTGGGTGTTTTCTTCGAAGCAGCACCTGTCACTACAGACGTCCACTTCACACAATTGCTCTGAGTAACATTAATAAAAAGTATTAAAAAATTTTAGTTAACAGGCAGGCATTAATATTTTGCAAAAATTGTGGAGTGTGTAAATGCCAAACTACAATGGTATTTGTAACTATATAACCAGGTATATTAGAAATAAGAGGTAGGTAATTTTTTTTGAGCCACTACTTACTATAATTTAGGCGGTAAATAGTACTAATAAACATAATCTGTTGGTTCCCATCAATTTATCCATACTTTAGAAAGTCGACGGCATGTGTCGCCTACATAATAAAGCCTAATCTCGATGAGTTTGTTCAAGTTAGCTACTGGCATGAACCCTTGCCATTACGTATGGTGGTGCATGAATCAAAGCCGAATTAAAATCAAAGTTCGCCGGAATTATTATTTAATAAGATTAATATCGGAGAAAAATACTTCACACAAAACAAATCGAAGTAGAATAAGTCTTTCGGAAGAAATATCATACAAATCGAGAATCAACTAATCTCTAAGGGAGATCTGGATTAAACTGATATTATATAAGAATATAATAAGTCAAACTCATACTATGGTAATTATAAGAGAACAAAAATTATTTTAAGTTTAATGTCACAAAGGTGGGCAGAGAAGAAGTTCGAATACTGAGTGATTTTATATACCTGTTACTAGATGGGTGTTTTCCTATGTGAGGAAACTCGATGATGCGATTCTACTATCACCACTCTATATGCAGTTATTGGAAGCGGAAAATGATATAAATCTAGAGCATCCAATAAGTTTACATAGCTGCTCTAATTAATAGATATAATAAACATCATGTTGCTCTAGTCCACCTTCCAGATGGACAATGATTAAGGCAGTCCGAGTAAATTTGGCACGGTCTAGTGATGCTGCGAAGTGGAAACGTCCGGTGCTCAAAGATAGGAAAAAGAACACTTAAAGCCCTTTTTTTAAACTATTAGCCTGCTTTGCTATTATAAATTGATTTATATGAAAAGTACACAATAATTTCATTTCTACAAATATTTAAAATATGAATTCTAGAAGACAAAATAACTGCTATTGTTGAATACTAGGCAGTCATAGTGTTCGCTTGAATAATTTGTCACTCCATTTATAGGGGGCGAAAAAGGAGAACTTTATATTATATGGTGTCTATGGTAATATTAGATGATATAATTTATAATTATACTTCTAGGAATATATGTGATGGCGACAGAGTGTACAGTACTTCACTGGTAAATGATTCAGACTAAACATGTGTTTATTGAATAGTGCAAAAAGTAGCAGAAGAAAGGGAAAACTAGAAGAAGATGGATAGCTAGATGTAGATGTGTGGACTAGTAAAATGGATGAAACTGAGAGAACCACGTTAGGTTGACGCTTAAGGGAGAAAGAATGTAGATGAGGAGAAATGCGGTAGGAGAGACATTACCTGAGTGACTTTGCCGTCCATCTTATGATGGTGTACCCGAGTATTAACTCTTGTGGATAATAGCGTGGCGAGGGTGTCTTAGTTGGAATAGTTAGCCCCGTCTAGGCTGTCAGTCAGTTCTTCCTAATGAGCGGGCCCGCCTCCAGCAATTGTTTACCGCACAATGAAACTCTGTCAAAGTCTCACATTGTAATAAACTACTAAATTTAAAGCTATTCGCTAGATAATATAATAATTAATGCCCCCATCTTACTATATAGATTTGCCATAATAGCTTTAGTTCCTCTATATGTTCTGTGCTTAAATATCTATTTATTCTAATGTCATTAGCTCGAAATATTATGAAGATAATATGTCTAAATGTTATAATTCAACTAATAGGGATTATAGCATATATTATAATTACTGATCAATACTTAAAAAATTATATAATTAGATGGTGTAGTGAAAACCTTCGCTGATAACTAGTGATTCTCTCAGTTTATAATAAGTGGAATCAAGATTCACACATGCAAGGAGTAAGCAAGGCTTCCAATAAATAAACACTAAAAAACATACTATATGGAAAAATCGCATTTAAAAATGATTCACAAACATGTTCGATGAGATATTCAGTAATCTCCAAAAGTGGTACAGCGGTTGGTGTTTAGAGGGAGGTAACACTATGAGTTCGTTCGCATGGGCACACCCTAAGGAAATAGTAGAACATTACGATAAGTGGCTTCAACCTGCAAACAATAGACGCTATTTTGTGATCTTTCATTTGAATGGTGCTCAAACACGTGGGATGCAATCAATTTGTTGTTTTAACACAAAAAATCTGATTTGAAAATGCATATCACGTCAGTTTCAATATGCGGAAGAAGCTCCAAACGCAGATATTTATATAAAAGCAGTTGACGATTTGCTGTGATGGGTTTGGACGCAGATAGCTGAGCCCGATTGCATGCCTGCATGTTTTAGAGTTTGCGTGTTTTATATTTGTTGAGGAACTCACATTGATAGGAGTCTCTTCTAGGCAAGTCAAACATTTATAAGATTAACAATAATGCAGAAATTATCTTTATTTATAATTTTGGCCGGTGTCAAATTGAAAGCAATAGTTTTTTGGTAATGTCGCCTACGTACCTAATTAAACATTTCATTAATAGCTGATAGAATGTCCTCGTCGTGGAACAGAGAACCAAGTGGATTATAGTGTGGAGGTATCGCATCAGCCAAATACAATTAGATGACCGTCTAGAATAACGCGATACTTTTAGATAAATGAAATTCTATAAATTCGAAAAGCATAGTTTACATTTATTATTACATCTTCTCACTATAATCAATGTCACAAAGTGTAATAAACTCTCAAATAGTGAGTAAGAACAAATGTCGCCTTCAGTGCTTCCATTTGATTCTATCCAATGTACAAATTTGAAAAATTATCGGTCGATTTTGCAGACAACCGGAGATTCCAGTTAGTAGAAGAAAGGGTATGAATGGTCTCTGACAATGAAGTATTAGCAATACGTTGTTCTGACGTTCATTTTTTTCATTTTCTTTGCCAATTTTGGTAAAATTAGTTAACAAGCTTAAATTACAATCGACTTACCCATTTCCTTGCTAGTTACATAAAAATGAGTCACAGCTGTGAATATTGACTTGGAGCTTTGAAATGAATATGGATTGACTAAAACTTAATGTATTTTAAAATTATTTTCTTTAAACTGGTAGCAAAATTTTAACTTTAAGGGTTTTTACTCCCAAAAATGAGATTCAAAATATGTAGTAACTTAAACTGTGTTATTGTTTTGTACAAAATATTGGATAAACTATTATTTTAACTTGGAATAGTTGCAGACTTGAAACGATGGTCGGTCTCAAAGCTTTAAAAGTTGCCCCAGGGGTGAGATATTTGAAATCCGCTTTTTCCTCACGTGTAAAATAAACAATTTGCAAATATTTCATCGAAGTCAAAATTTTATACTAACGACCGACTAGTTGTGTTGGTTTAACCTTTTGGATTTTATTCGAATCCCTTCTGAAATATTCTCTTTCAATTCAGTAACTTATCATAATTAGTTATTGTATTGTCCTCAAGCCTACAATGATAATTAAGATGAAAATTAAAAGTTTGAACTTAATAAAAAAAAAGCTCGCTCATATATTTTAGTTTAAGATTTTTGATTTATTTTTAGCTTTTAACACTGATGTAGAAAGACATGGCGGATCAATTGCAGAATCTCTAAAAGGCTGTAAAAACCGCATAATCTATTTAACATTGTTGTTATTTCAAGAAGAAGCATTTCATCGTATGCATATGCCTCGGATAATTCGATAAAAACAATGGGTTTTGATAGCTACAATTACCTAATTTATATTCGTTATGACTCAAGCTAGCAAAACTTGTGAACAGCCTTTAAGTAATATTTCTTCTTTTTTTTTAGTTTTTGCTGGCTATTAAATATCAGCAATTGTTTGTTCTGAGAGATATCTTCATAAAGTGATATTTTCATAGTAGAATATCTTCAAAATAAACAACGGATTAAAAGTTTATAAGCACTACAAAAGCCGTACTTTTATGACTGGTATCTGTTAGCATCTCCATGGCAATAAGATCCTATACTATGTTATTCTAGGAATCAGAATAAATGCTCATTTCTTTCTTCTTTATCTATGACAATATGTAAGCAAAAAGATGACTATTAGGCCTAATCAACTAGCTCAGGCTTTTATGACGAAGAGATTACTGGGAAGCGCACGCCACGCTAGTTATCAACCTTTAGATGGAACAAAAGAATATAGGACAAGTGTTTTTATTTAAACAAAAATTTAACTAAGAGGCTTATGCTCACATTATAGACACCTTTAAGCTAGGAAATACATTGCTGATTTTCACTTTGGATTTCTAGTAGCAGAATTGAGTTTCTGATCATTTCTACTATCATTTTATATAATTTTTTTTAAATTTATAGATAGCGATATATATATATATATATATATATACATATAAATCTAACTAGACTTTACTCTGTTATTAAATATGTTGAATTTTTGAGAAATAATTAGTATGATTTTGCTTAATTTAGATGGAAGTGTGGCTAACTATTTTTAGTCATATCACTTAATATTTCATCCTAAAGTACCTATATTCAGTTTTTAATGTAATTAATCACATACTAGCTACACTTTTGCCACCAGAGAATCTAATGGGGCCTACATATTATTAATAATAGCAAAACAATATCCTCATATCATAATTGCCCACTAAAGTTAGCTAAGCCTCAAATATGTCTACAAATCCAACACTGGCGTTTTTCTCTATAAGCCAATCATCGTGATTTCTACTTCCGTTAATAATACATTCAAGGCAAAATTCCCATTTCTATTTGAGCCATATAGTGAAAAATAAGGCAAATTTAGAATCTTTTATTCACGGTATTGTTATAAACCCGCATAATACTGATTTTTATGCGTAGAATTTTTTAGTACATTTCAACATCCAGTACAAACACTCCTTTAGCACTGCATATTAAACGCCCATAATTTGAATGAGCTTTATAAAAACAATTCTATTACAGATGTTTCTTGAAGCATGACTTGATTTTGCAGAAAGTTTTCAGTAGTATAAAGATGAATATAGATAGCATGATAAATATTTTGTGACTAGGCGGCGAACGTAGGAAATATCTATGAATATCAATAGAAGAACAGGTGATACGAGTACTAAATGAAATCATTTTAAAATATACAGTGATTTATGTGCCATATAATGTCAATTGATGATTCTATTTTTATATATTCAACAAATAAGACAAATATGGCTCTCTTCGAATTAATTACTGCCGTCAGTTCGGTTGCTGGCTATGCGTTGATATGTAATGTTTGTGAGCGCCGTCCCGATTCCTAAGTCACTCGTACAAATTAAATCTATTCTAGATCAAGAGCATTTTCAGTTTTTTTTTCCACCCACCCAGAAATTTTGGTTTTTCGAATGAAATTAATACATCTGGAAATGCATGTATGTATGTGACATGTCGAGTTTGTTGCGATATACTTCATTCTCTTCAAGTGCGTAGGTTACAGGCTTGGATGACCCTTTAATATCCTGCTTAGATTTATACCAAACTTTCTTCTTTCCTCGACAATAGTAGCATTGACAAAGAAATTTTAAAGAAAATCATCTACTCCACAATATAATTTATGTGATGAATCAAAAGTTAAAACTAAAAGAGCCATTTCCCCAATCTCGCACTATTCTTACTCAAAAATCAAATCAATGACCTAGAGTGTTGTTTTTCTACTGATATGAAGAAGTTTACGATACCAGATAGTTTTTGATTGGTAACGATACTTCCAAAATCTTATAAGTGCATAAATTGAGAGCGCTAACTTTTAAAAACTATTAAATTGCTAAACAACTTTATATTACATGAAAAATAATTTTTATCACTCTGTAGTAACGTCACAACTAAAAAATTTGCACCGATAAAGCATTTTATTTCGAAATATGATAATAAATATGAGTTTTTTTTCAAATAATAATATAGTCTAATAGCCAAGACCATATATTTTTAACTAATTTCAAAAATATGTGGCATCAATTTTCGTTTTAATCCATGTACGCTTAAAACATGCTAATTCCTATAGAGATATTAATTTGAAATACGTTGATATCATATGGGCTTTTGAATGTAGCATATTTTATTCTCACAAGTATTTTCTTAGTTGAGTCTTTGAACAAATTTAGATTTCATAATAGTAAATTTGGTTAATTAGAGCTTGTCGACGGCAATCAGGCCTGACTGGAGTTTTTTGACAATGAATTTACGTATCCATTTTTTTTGCACTACTTGTGCTGTCAGAGAGTTATGACGCTTCTAACGTACTGATCGGGTTTATTTTAGATTTTTAGAGATAGTGAATACCCTTGCCTGTTGGAACAAGTCCAAACTTCACAACTAAAGATTAATGCTATTTTCCTACAATTGTGTGCTTAATCTTCACTTAGTTTCCAGTGTGGCAATATTTAAATCTGATTTTGGTGTAGCACGCAAAATCCTCATATTTTTCCATTGGAATACACTCAATCAAAGAAAGGAGCGTGTTAGTTCGGAATTTGTTAGTTCGACTACTATGAATGACGCGAAGTGGTCCCACGCTGTTCACGATCGTCACCCTTTTTCAAGTTAGCATCTCAGTGTTATCAATTAGCACAAACTATAAGACTACTTTAATTGACAAATATGGGCAATAAACTAATTTTATTATTTGTAATATTCTTTATTAGCATTGTATGTATTACTGAACTTTCCGATAATTTGTCATAAGTAGAATATAATGAAGCGAAATATACATAGGAACATTTAAATTATAGAAAATTTTTTATGGCAAATGTATATAACCTTTTACGGTACCAAAGACCTGGTTTATTTCAAATAAGAGATAGAAAGTATTTTATAGCTATTTTTATTTCTTCGGTCTTATACATTGTTGTCTAAGAAAACAGCATTGTGGACATACGACATTATAAGATTTTCAGGATACCCCGTAGATTCCCTAACCTGGTTATCCTACGCAAACCGCTGAGTATCGCTAATTTCAGGCCCTATGGGTGCACTCCAACTCGGTGTACTATTCATCTTGCTCTCTTGGGCGACCGCAAAGTATGAAACACGGCCAGTTCATGTTTTTGTTGCTGGATTTTAATGACCTAATTAAGAAAATCAATCCAAACTTGATTTGCAATTTAGACCTAATTCTAATTGCAACTGTTTACAGAACTATTGAAAAGAAATTCGATATTGATATGGCAAAACGGCGGGAAAGCGCAGAGAGTACCGTGTTGGATGATGAAGGTGATGGAAATTCATTGATAATTTATACAAGCTTTGGATCAATTATAATTTTAAATTTACGAACCAATGAAGACTTACAAATATATAACAAAATAATGATAAACTAGCAGTAAGTCTTAGCGACAAAAATTTCAGATGCGGCTCCTGATGATGAAGTAGTTTTCCTTCGAATGTATGCTAATCCACAAGAATCTCTCGACCAAAGCAGAAACTTCCCTGTACTTGAACAACCTAACCTGTTTAAACGCTTTGATCCGTATACGAAACGATTCGACCCTTTTTCAAAAAGATTCGATCCTTTCTTCAAGAGATTTGACTATGTCTATAAACGATTTGATAACTATCCCAAACGGTTTGATCCTTTAGGCATGGAGTTCGACCTACTCACGCCAAAATTTAATAATCTGCAAAAACGATTTGACCCGTACGTTAAAAGATTCAGTCCATTTTTCAAAACATATAATATTGTCAAACGCTTCGGAAATACAGACAAAAAGCGCCTGTTGTATACAATCGAACAGGCAAAGCGGAACATTTTTGATCCAAGAGCTTACCAAATCGGTTTTGGTCGATGAGCTAATTCCAAATAATTAAAATCTAGCGACATTTTTCTGAGCTGCAAATTATCCATATTAGTTGTATCTTCTACTTTTTACTTCTTAGTCTCAATCATTATCAATCGCCGGTACTTATTCTATGTCTGTTAGCATGATCTCAATTAGTTTGAATAAAGATGTTGTTAATATGATAATTGAGCAAATCTGATTACATTCATTAGTGCTTTTTTGTTGATGTTTTGCTCTAAATGTGCATGTGATTGTGTGAATGTGTATGAATTTATGTGAGTTCTTTTTCAGGACTATCTTTTGTGAATGAGATGAAAAGATGTATATGGGTGTGTAAGTCTCTTGTAAATCAAGTCAGAGATATGGATGTATGGAAGAAGTGCTCGGAGAAAAAGTGTGCGACGCTCTTGACTGTTCCGGGCAGTTTTTTTTTGTCAGCGCCCCCGCCCCATTCTGTACGACACGCGCCACTGTCCTTATCAGCTCGACAGCGGCTGGCAAAGTCATCCTGATATTCTCTTTTACCCTGTCCCCTTACATTCACACCACCTAAGGTGCTGCCTTCAATGCGAAATACTAGCTGTAATCCTCTGTTGAGATTAAAGCTTGTATTTTGCATTGCTGGCAGATCTATTATAGGTGTATAACATAAACTACCACTCTTATATTCACCTTTTATATTAGCACCACTATCAATTTAAATCAATACAGTCAACTCCACCTTCTTGTTGTAGTTAATATCAACTGTTGTGGTTCTATGACGCCCACATGTTTTATAGCATCTCGTTTGGCTGTCTTATTCATGAAAAGGAGGACGGGCTCCCAAGGAATCGCTGCGAACGCAATACAACCAAATTGGCCCCATCTTACACAACAAAACTGTCCAAACGTCTATCCTTCCAAATTGACTTCGTTGCTTGAGAATTTCTAGGAAATCTGATTTAGGGATCGTGCACTATTTTTATTTTGGTAAGATCTTTAAAGAAGCCTCATATACTCATCATAGAACACAATTATGGTATTATGAATATAGAACCAAAGTGCATTTTATGAAATTTGATAGCCTCTTTATGCCTCATCTGAATACAACTTCTTCATTATTGTTTAGTGTTTACAACAAATAAAAGTCAGTAGATTACTGAGTGCTTTAGACTAAGGTTACGTTCTGTTTTGCTAATGATGAGCTATTAAAATTTGCTTTCAGTGATAAATGCTTGGCATTATTCGCACATCTAAATTTGAGAGATGCTATCTTCCTTTCTTGCCCATTGATAGTCATTGTTGTTGATTAATTTTCCGCTATCAGCTGCACTTACCTGATTAAATTTGTCAAATGGAGAATTATAGTTCATCGAACACAAACACAACGAAGACTATTGTCAACATGTATATTTTTGTATAGCAGTACTTCTTTGCCCTAGTAAAAAAAAAGATCATAATAAATAAATAGATTTGAAAAGCCACAATTCACTATGACTCTAATAATGGGTCAGTAACCGTAGTTTTATTTGTAGATCATGGTACTGCTTTATCAGAGTTAGCATTTACTGAAATGTGTTCGTTACAAAAAAGGCGCTTCGGATTAGAGCGTCTCCGCGCATCTCCGATCTCATTACTCTCGGTGATTTGTCTTCAGCGGGGCACTCCTTCCATTTCTGATGTTTCGACGACATACGTTGTAAAGTTCGCTGTCCATAACGGGATATCGATGGCATGTGCATGGATGATCGATCAGTTTAACCACAACCCGAGGTCACATTGTTATGGTGCGCCCTATAGATCGTTGAGAATCACAGTTCTCGTAAGGAAATCACTGACAATGGCATAGATACATCAAAAGAGAGATAAACAGAGTTACAGACAGAATAAGAAGAAAAACTAAGACACAGATAAACCGTTATAAACAGAGAAGTAGGGAGTAAGATAGATAGAGAGAGACAGACATTGGAATTCTCCATCTCTGTCTACTGATTTTTTGATATTCGACGCATGCAAGCTTTTTTATTGTTCTTGTGCTGATAATGACGACAAAATTTATACGCTCCACAGCAGTTTATACTTTATGCACAGAGGGTAGTCAAATTGATATGAAAAAAAAGATGGAATTTGAATTTTGATAAGTAGAAGTTTTTTCATTGGTGAACCTAGTATTCTAGTACTGAGTTGTGAGTAGTAGTATTACAAATTTCAACTTCAAAAACAGTAAACATTTCGTAAAAAGTAATTTCAAATTTATCCATTTTTCTCGCGCGGAAGAACTGTTGACTTCTTCTGCTCGAAAGGCTAGCACAATGGGAGAAAGAAAATGGGTAGTGTGATATTTCCACCATATTATTTAAGAAATTCTATTAGTATTACGATTGCATAGTTTGTATGATTTAGCCTTTCATAATATAACAAGGATACCAGGTTATAGTGAAAAATAATGCTATTTTAGATGTTTTAAAATAGTATACCCAATAAATAATACAAAAGAATAAGTTTCTAAGATCCAACGATGAAAGCATAAAGTTGATGAGTGTGTGATTTCCCATATAGAGTAAGCAATTATTATGATATAAACAATTATAACCGCATTTTTGTTACTTTTTCAGTAATATTGATACTGATTGTATGAGTTTTGTGAAACGAGGTTGGCGCGAGGCAACGTTTCTTGGGCTCTGGTGATCGTAGGTGGCGAACTTGGTTGAACTCTATTCATTACTGAAATACTGTTTTACATAAATGATTTTTTACAGAATATATATCACATTTGTTATATTCCCATTTTAGCAAATTTAAGTTTAGTTAGCTATTATAGGGAACTTAACCGTTGCATGGATGATCGACTCGATGCAGCCTTCGCTGTGTATTTATTCCCAAAAATGCATCAGTTGATCGGCAATCCGAACGAGGTTTCATATCATGAGCATGGTATATCTAAAGATTTCAGTTTTTTTCCTAAATTATAGTGCTAACTACGACCTTTCTGGCTTTCAGTTCTCTATGAAATTAGGTTAATTTCTCCTGATAAAACATTTTATTGATTACTATACCTGAACAGTTTGAGACGTTAATTGCCTATGTTTGGAAATATCATTTTCTAGTACAGACATCTGAGGAGAGCATAGAGAAATAGAAGTAAGATCATAGATATATAAAAGAATTTGGAGTTCAATAAGAAGAGCTAAAATCCATTCAGATATTGTTGTTGCTAGGTGATTGGAGAAATGCTGAAAAAAATAATTAGAAGGAAATTTTTGACAATAAACAGTAATAAAATAAAGCACTTTTCTCAAACGATGCCATAATAAATTTTAGAATTAATAACTGTTTTTATTCTAAAACTAATATCATTAAATTAAAGGTATTTATTACTGGATCATCAGGAAGTACTCTCGCAATACCATATTCGTTTATTTGCAGTTTTCCTGCTGATTTAGCAAAAGGTTGAGCGAACAGGCAAACCATATCTGTAAATGAATCTAATAATGAGTTACACTTAAAGTTAAATAAAATAGAACTATTTTCATGGCAGTCATGACAACTAGTGAGATTGTGCCTTAATTCCGCAAAAATAAAGTTGTCATCGTTCCTAGACTTTAACGACAACCATATTATGTATAAGCAAAAACGTTTCACGGAAATTCTACATTTAGATTTGAACAAAAACTGACGAAATATCAGTAAACAAGATGCCATCAAAGTTATGATTAGACGGATATTTGTTAGATGAATCGATACCATCCGTGGTCTGAAATCAACATACACCCAATCACATATTTGACCACTTCAGAAAGTATTCCAATCAAATTAATCCCACTTCAGACTATACGCAATAATGATTTGTCCCCAAAAGTAAATTATAATTCCAATAAAGAATGTGAATGCTCCTGTATTATGAACAGGAAGGAGAATAGGACCTTCCTGAAATACAACAAAATTTTACGTTTTCCACAATTTCTAATAATCTTGTATATTTTGTATCTATTTGCTTCCCTTAGATCGCACTACAAACAGTTATCTGGTATTATAACGCATTTACCGATAATGCTGCATTCCTTTGTACAGGTGAGATGATTTATTCGTTTACTCCAAAAATGCGATTATTCACTATTCATACCTGAAAGTTAGCGACCATTGACATTCCTAGTGTCGCCACCCATCCAAGAAGCATAAGAAGAAGTGAAAATACTTTCCAGTCACCAATATCTTTCTCACATACTACTGTATAGAACAAAATGGTGTATCGGTGTATAAGATATATCATCATAGCCACTAAAACAAAAATGAAATAAAGACGTTCACTACTTGTGTAATCAATATTTACAACACTATAGTTTAACTCACGAAAGACTGCTGATATATTGAGAAGTTGTCCGAAAACACCACTCTCTGGTGGTTGAGCACCACAGTCGCTATAATTTAAAATTATGCATAGTGTTAAAACAGAATTCTCGCAGAAATACGAACTAACCTGATAAATGGAAGCCATGCATCGACATGATTTTCTGCAACCGCAATAGTATATCTAAATTACTTGCTAAGTAATATATATATATATATATATATATGTATATACCACTACTACTTTAAAATGCGACTCACCCTATAAAAAATGCGAGAAGAGCAAAAGTAACGGAGAACAAGGGGACAAGCCCAATTTTGGCTTGTGTCATTGCACACTGATCCAACTGTAGTGCCCATAATGCCCATATCTTAACACTATGTCAACAAACAGCCAACGAGAGAAACTTGTGAGTAACGCTAATACAAGCAAATAATCGGTCTGGAATTTCATAAATCAAATTACATGGATTATATATTATCATTAGCAGGAACCGAATGGGACCTAACTTCGAGTATAGGTTAGGTTCACTTTTTAGGTCTAACTAGAGCTTCTGCTACTATAAGCAATTTTAAAATGTTGATATCATCTTTTAATGGGCCTCAATGTTCGCAGTGTTGCTCAATGATCTACGGGAACAGAATTGTCTATGGGTCACGTTGCTCACCACGAGATTGTAAAAAAGTCAATAATCAATACGTGATATAGGTTCCTACTACAACGTATGTAATTTATTAGCCATCTATCAAGTGTATTTTTTACGAGATGTAAAGTCATTCCTCATGAGCATATACATTTATGATTATTATACAAAAGCTAAACTGAAAATACAATACGTTGAAATTTTTAAAAATTGCGTAAAAAAATTAATATTCAATTATCTCTACAGTGAAATCACATACAGTGAGAATCAAACCACGAAATCTGGGAATTATAACATGTACACAATGATAGTAAAATATAAAAACAATACTGGTACCGGTAGCAAATAGATCACATAAAGCTGTGGCAAGAAAGAATAAATAAGCGAAAGTGGAAATGCATTGCAAATAAAACAACATTAGTACATAGAAAGATAACAAAACGCAGAACTATCAATAAATGAAAACAGTGAAAGTGAGCATGCCATAAATATCCATTTTCACCTGATTCCCAAAAGATCATAAATTAAACAGTTAGTGAGGCCCTTCTGCACTAGAATGAGTCGATAATGAGCTAGTAGAACATGTCTTAACAGAAGGACGAGGTTCAGAACTCGAATCAGAACTAGGAATACGGCTATTGCAGGGTACAAAACGTATGCTTGGAGAATTAGGAAACGATAGAAGAGGAGAGCGAGTCTGTGAATTCACTGCCCGCCGTGACTTTGGTGTAGAACACATTTGAGGGTTACCATCCATAAAACCTGTGACAGAGGCGATCACTGATGGATGTTCAATCTGAATCACGTATAGATATATGAAAATTATCCACATAAATCGTATAATAAGATGAAATATGATAATATAATCACTTGAGAATAGCTAGGTGGTGGACTAGTAACTTTTTTTTTCCTTAGCCTCTGCCTTGCTGTTGAGTTTGGTAAACGGACATCTGCTGGTTTCACAACACCGTATGTTGACAGACTAAATAAAATATCAAAAATTAGCGATTATATAGAATGAAACTTCATTAATGATTAAAATTATGTCAATACCTTGCAGCACTCGGAGGAGGAGCATAGAACCTATTGGGCGGAATTTCTTTCTTTGAACTATGATCACGTGAACTGAATATACTTCCAGATCTAGCTGAATTTGGTGGAGGAAGGGCAGGATAGGAAGACGTTGAAGTAACAACAGAATACGTACGAAGCTTAAATGAACATTGAATATATTAGATTATCAAATTCATACACTATTGTAAGGAAGCACAAAAGACCTCGACTTGCGTTTCGCATTCAGGATTAGATGGGAGTAAAATACTGGCTTCAGCACCAGAATTTATTCGATAACCAGGTGACATATCAGTTCTGGATGTACATAGTGGATGATTTCTACAAGAAAAAAAACCCTGGACTGAATTTTATAGTACTTTTTAAGTTCTCACCTGAAACAACAAAAGATAACAAATGAAATAGACAAAAAAACAATTATTCCAAGAAGAACGATGTACAGCCACTCCGGAGAGGATTGATATCTCATGGTAGGATGAGGATACTCAGCACACATCTATAATATTACCTCTAAACAGATAAAAACAATTTATTAGATAATAAAGAATTAAAACACCTTAGGGTTTTCATCAGCCGCATTTTCGCAGTCAGGGAAGCCATCACATACAAGTGATCGACGTACACATTCGCCACCAAGTAACAAAGGAAATGCACCACAATCAATTTCTTGAGAAGGAGAACTACACCTGAAAAGAATTCTAATCTTAGCAGAAATGGAGACTTATATCAATATGAAAAAAAATGATAGTGGTATTAAAAAAACCTGCAGTGTCTCTCATCAGACCCATCATCACAATTCACCTGGCCATTGCATAGCTGAAATAATTAGTTTGATATATATATATATATATATATATATATAATGGGCAAATATAAGCAGTACAAGAGTTCTTTCAATAGTGCTAGTTCCATCGTCACACGGCCATCTATCTGGGCTGACGTTCCTACACAATGAAGTCGACTCATCACTGCCATCACTAAAACATGTCTATAGCCGATGTTTTACAAGTATTTCAACAATTAATATTTCAAACAGGAAATTAATCAAATATCTGGTAGATATAGCTACACTATATGCATAGGAAAAACTGTAACAAGAACCAAAAGTATAGTAGTTCAGTAATTATTGAACATACGTGCAGTCCGGAACTTTGTCACATTTCTTCGCAGAATGAATACATGATTGGCCATCGTCACAAGCAAACTCAAAAAATTGGCAAGGGACGTTAGGCATACAGACTGATGGGCTAAATAAAATTTAAATGAGGAAAAGACCAGAAAATGAAAAGAACACTAATAATATAGGTATTACTTTTCACTACTGATTGCATAACCCAAAGGACACATGCATTCATGTTTACGTCTAGAGTCTCGAACAAAACGGCACATGTGGGAGCAATCCGCGTCGCGACAAACTCGAGATGGAGTACTGCCTGTAACAAAAACCACTTTCGATCCAGACTCTGCGCGCATTAGTTAATACTTACTAAATCTCTGTAGCGATACTATATTATTTGGTAGATTAATTGTCGAATTTGTCGCTATATCTACCACCTTCGATCTTCTGGAAATAAATTTGATGTATACCAATTAAATAAATTTTATTACATGAACTTACCTTGATGATATTTCCGCTATAAGAATTCTCCCTCCATCTACAGGAGCAACGCCATATTCGCTAGCATTCGGAGAAATATAGTAATGACGAATATTCGAGGTAGCCATACCAACATCGCGAGACCAAACTCCAGATGGACACTGGAAAAGCCAGATATATGCACCTATTTATAGAAAAAATACATGGAAAAGCAAGACGGCTTACAGTATAAAAAAGTTTTAGATAGGTTGCATCCGCGTGTATCCTTGTGCCAGGCCACAGATCCTTAATTTTAATAAATTTAGAACATTATATGTATAAATATAAGAATAACAAACCTTCGACAACCAAGCTTCACATTTTCTACCATCTAATTGACATTGAACAATAGCTGGAGAGTGAAGGAATGGCGAAACATCCACGTAAAATAAATAGCTAAAAATGATCACGCGATAAAGAAATAAAATGAATGCAGAAGGAAAAGCTAGACATACTTTGACTGTGGCAAAACAGCGATATCCCTAGGCACAGGAGAATGTCCTGTGACTAATGAAATTTCTTTCCCAGATACGACAATACCAATGTATTGTAGTGGTAAATTATTCTTTCCATCCTTTAAAACAAATTATATATAATCCATGCACTCGTAAATTATGAGTTTTTATTCAAATTGCAGGTCAAAATGACAACTTGATTCAAAAATAATCCGAATTTTTATACATTTGATTTATGAAATAACGCTCAATATGAAATCTTAGTATTTAGATCTAATGCATAAAATTTGGATACACCTGGATTTTAAACACGTGTATATAGCCGTAGCTAGATCGCGTTTGGCAAGAAGCATACAATAGTCGCCCAGTATCATCCACAGCCAATGAGTGAAAAATAGAACAATTATGACGATCGAAGTATGTTAAAACCTTAAGGAAATAGACTTAATTAGATCAGGACCGAATATTTAAAATAAAACTGCTTAAGCCTTAATGAAAACGTACCTTATATGGAGCATTTATTGCCATATACTTTATGTATCCTGATTCCTTAGCATCTATCCAAAATAGAAGACGTGATAATGGATCAAAGGAAAATGAGTAGGGAAGACCAATTGATGGTAAAGACAGCGTTATTATAGGATCCTAATAGAAAGTAAAATAAAGAAAAATTTAAAACAATGAAAATAATAGAAAATAAAATATTACTTCCATCCATGAAAATGATCTGTCAGAATGCCGGCGAAGATTCATAATAAGGAATTGGTTTTCACATCCAATAATAATAGAGTTTTCCGGATCTAGAAATCAAGGTAAAATTTAATAAGTAGGAATCAGTAAATAAATGAATATTTATGACCCATTTATAATGAAATTCGAAATATTTAGTTCCCCTGCTTTATAAGCCACAGTATTTAACTTTAAGTAAACAACTGCTGATAACTTCTAAATACCTTTGCATGTTTGCGACGACTGATCGAAAGTTGAGTGATCAGTACAAGCACACATATCAAGCATTTTACTCCCTGTTTGTCCCATTCGAACATTATCACTAGATAAACAAAGCTGGGGGCATTGGGACTTTTCAATAGCACAATCATTTAGCTCTTAAAAAGATCCAAATTAGTAACTGTAATATCCTCATTAAATAAATAAAAAGTAAAAAATAAATAGAAAGATATATAAGTGGAACTAACGAATAGGTGGCCGCCCATGATAAATTAGCAGTGTCGTTACGTTGTAGATTCCCTCATGAAGAGTTATGAATCTTTTCTCATCATAATATCCAATAATATTATTTTTATCATCAGAATAATATAACTTGTAATTAAAGTAGAAAAGTTTATGTGGTGTCTGGTCAGTACCCACAAATAATAGTTCTCGATTAGATCCTTAAATAATATTAAGTAGTAGTCAAAATGATAAATTTTGTAAATCTTCCTTACCATCTAATCTGGAAACGGAGACTTTTGCTATATGGCTATCGGATTCGGACCAATAAAGTTGCTCCCTCTTAGTATCAATGGCAAGAGAACGAACAGTAGATAAATCTCCTACTATGTCTATTCCACCATTTGGTTGACCTGAGAGGGGCATACGCTGTAAAAAAAATTTCATTAAATCTGTTCACGTATAAATAAATTATCTAAATTCTAAAAAATATGCCCCAAATAATGTTCTATTAAAGAAAAACTTACTTTTATGGTCACATTAACGCCAATATTAACGAAAAAGACGCTATTAGCAGTGGAATAAATAACAATATCTGTAGGGGATATACCCTTCCAAGCAAGAGTGCGTACAAATTGTCCGCTGTAGTCGCACACTTCTATTCGATTTGACTGTGTATTTGTCCTAAGTTAAAGTAATTAAATTTGTGGAATATTTTTGTTAATATACTCAAATCATAAAGAAAGTAATAACCAGTATATGTTTCTAGATATCCAATCAACTCCAATAGAATAGATTCCATCAAGACGTGATCCTGAGAACACTGTTTCTGCTATGTCACCATACATGGGCACTCTTTTAATATAACCTCCACCAGATATTGATCCAGCAAATATAAGGTAGTTACCTCTCTGAATTAAATTAATTTTCTTAACAAAACCAATTGATGTAAGCATAACTATTACCTGATCAATATCGAAATCGATAGGAGGATCATTCATATGTGCAATGCCAATCGATTCATTGTTAATAGGCCTAAAATTTTCAACAAATGTTTGACACAAAAATATTAACTTTTTCAGGAACATATTCACATACTTTGTGAGAGACATTCTAATAATGTCAGGTATTGTCGCCTGTCCTAATACGAGAAAACCTGAAGGTTGTTTACATGTATGTCCATCCTTTTGAAGTTCAAATCCTGATGAACACAGGCAGCTAACTTCACCATTAGCTCTAAATGAAGCAGGTTTAAAAAAAAACTCTTGCCACTACTTTAAATACTATGAAACCAACCGAAATACACAAATATGATCACAATTACTATTACGACATGGATGCTTGGCGATATATTTAGAATGAAGAGAGACAGCAAATAGTCCAACAGGACCATAAATAGATGATTCTACTACCTCTGAGATGATACTTCCTGGAAAGTAAACGAAAAATATAAAACCAATATATCTGAAAAGAAAATGTTTTCATTAAACAACTTGCCGTTTTTTAGGTCAATAGAAATCTTTATAAGCGAACGACCTGCTAATGAATTGCAAAACAACATAGCTCCTGAAAAAACTCACAGCACTGTAAATATACGATAAGTGAAAAAATATTGTCCAGTACCTAGCTTCGTAATTGCATATGGCTGAGGTAATTTGAGTGAAACATGTCCTATTTGATGTTCTTCAGATCCATCTAGCATTGCTGTCTACAAATTCAAGTTATAAATAGCAGAAATAAAGTCTAGCTAAATATGTTGATTTTTTTTTCAGAGATATAAAAAACAACCTTAATAAGAGAATAATTCCCTTCAGTCCAGTAAACTCTTCCTTCAAAGCCGTCAACTACAACTCCATTAGGCCACGAATAGGATGAATGTTTAACCTATTAGGAGTAAACCATCTTTCACCATCAAAATGTTTAAATCCCAATGTGCTATGGAATATACACTTATTAAATGCTTACGATAATTGTCCTATTTTTGCCATCTAGTGTTACACGCTGTATAGTATTTGACGCTTCATCTAAATCTGAAACTAATATTCTTTTATTAAGATATCCTATATATTTTCTAAAGGAAGAAAATTATACTGTTGAATAATCTCACCGGTAAAGTATATATGCCTATTTGTTAAATCAAGAGTTAAAGCTTGAGGCTTGTTAAGTCCTTTAGAAACTATAACTTTAGTGTACGACGACTCCAGTTTAGAGACCAGAAAACAGTGATTACTCCTTTATATATCTTTAAACTTGCTAGATAAAATCTATAGAACTATCGACATGAGAGGCTAAGTATACGCTTATAACTCACATATATACGAGCCAATTTTGAGTCAATCCAGTAAATATTTCTAGCTTCGAAATCTAATCGAAATGATCGTACGCTATTTGAGACTGATAAAACGTCCTATAATTAAAAAAATTACACAAGAAGTAAATATTTTTCAATTTTTTATATATTATTATAGGTACCTCTGTCGCTGATCCGTTTAAATAACATCTTCGAATATGCCCAGTTCCAGCATCCATCCAATATACTTTTCGAGAAATGGGATCAAAATCAATATCGTAAAATTTATGCGTTTTATCTTGGTCGAAACCCTTAAAAATCAGCTATAAAACCAAAATCAAACTTTTTATTTAAATGCCCGCCGACTTCCTCACCTCATATAATATTTGTCTTGGGGTGAAATCTGATGTATCAAGTGAAATATAGTAGAGACCACTTACAGCCGAAACAAGTAAAATCTAAATTAAAAATTATATTTAATAATTACAGAATAATTCAGATATTAAGTTGCCTTAAATATCAAAATGAAATAATGCATGCAAATTCTACAACTTAAATAGATTAACCTTGTCAACACCATCCGGATCGCATGTTTTTTTATTCTCTAGCAATCTGATGCCAACTGGACAAGCACAGTATGCCCAAGGATGAAAGTGAAGAAGAAGACAAAAATGAGAACAACCACCATTATACCGAGCGCAAGGATTTGGATTAATTCCTAAATAACAACCAAGTACTATAATAGTTGAATGAAAAATTAATAATTTTTAAAAATTTCGTTAAAACTTTATCGAAGTATTTACTAACGTTTAGGCTGAATAGATGGATCAACTACCACGAATGATTCGACCCCAACCAAGTCACTTTGAGCAACTTTCGTATTTTTGCAGTCGTTAATTGTACAAAAAACAAGATATCCGGGGTGATTTGTGGACCAAATAAGATAAGACTAAAAAAAGCACACTTCTAAATCGCAAAGCCAATTACAAAAAGCACTATAGATAAATTAGATAACATACCTCTGAGACTGAAAAGTGAAGTACAAGTTCCGTTTCAATAATAGCTTCACATGAATCTCTTTTGTACAGTTCACAAAACCAAATCTCAGATGATTTGATTTGCGTCTTTACAAAATAAAGTCGACGAGATTTAGGATGTAAAGTGAGAAAAGAATAAGTAACGCCTTTTGATGAAGAAGATCCAGAAGATTGATCCTTTAACAAACGACATATTCATTACAAATGTAAAATTATATGATACGAAAAAGAAGAGAGATGAAAATATTAAAACATACGTGGTATGGATGTTTGTCATGATGTTGTCCATTCATAAATGCCTTTTCTATACTATTTGTTACTCCATTCAGCCAATAAATATTACTAAATACAAAAAGTTAAATAGAAAATAACGCATATCAACATTTGCGTAATATATGGAATCTGATTTAATTGTATATAATATGTAGCAGTAACTGGACACCTGCATAAACACATATTTATCTAATAATACTATTCACTAGTGTTTTAGTACAAAAGTTATAAAACAACCAACCCATCCAACGGATCCAATGTAATGGAATATAGATATTCCAAATTAGAATGAATTATAACTGAACAATTAGTAACGTCATCCAGTAAACATACATAGATTCTTGCCGAACTATCATGACCTACTCCGGATAGTCCTATATAAACCTATAACTAATAATAAAAATTTTGAACTGCGGTTTGAAGAAATTTCACTTACTACCTGATTAGTGATCCAATCTATTGCTATAGAGGTAGGCGTGTCTTCTATACCAAAACCAATTTTCCCAATATCGACAGAAGACCCAGTTGATAAAACAATAGAGTATAAGTGGTTGCGCGCAGTGAAATATCCAATACCCTGGAATATAATTTTAATTGAAGTGCTTCCGTAAAATGTTCGGGTGAAGAAATTTTCACCAAGAAATATGGTATATAAAACCTTTTCAATATTAACAGCTAATAAAACTGATAAATCCTCCGATATCGATGACACCAAGACTGCTACTGATGAGGTTACATTTATGCTAGGATCTATTGTAAGAAGTGAAATGCTTCGTTGTGTCCGTGCCAGTAATGTTAAAGCGTAATTTGATACTAACAGTTCTAAACGGAATACAATATTATGTTCTAAATTATTATACAAGAACAATAAAGACCATCATTTTCTGATAAAAATAAATACCCGACCTGTATATATCAGTAAAGATAGTAATATCCGTAGTGAATAGTAGAAGTGCATCCCAATTGTGAGTATATTTAGTTATGGATTAAAGTAAATGCGTGGTGAAATTATAATTATGCATTTGTACTAATCTTGTAAACTGAAAAGTTAGTAGTGAATTAAGAAATTGATAAAAGTGATTCGTTTTAAATGTGAAACTACAGAAGTTATAGCAACAATACCAATTCACTACAGTTTAAGCAAAACGATATAGTTGCAGTGCACATTAGTAACTAATAGAAAACAATACTAATATCTAAGTATAGAAAAGTATATTGTGCAATTATAAATACTAGATAGCAAGTAAAAAGAAAAAATGAAATACATTAAAGTATTTAGCATAGCAAATGAGACAATTTACACTATTAATGGATCATATATATATATATATATAACAAATACTGAGCAATTATAAGAAGCACTATTTAAAGGTGTTTCAAAAATATTTAACTATATTATATTATAACTACAAAATAAAAGACGAAACGGTATAATAACAGTTAAATTAGAATCAAGTATAGTTAATAAGAGCAGTACAACACTATAACGCTTGGAACAATTAGTAAAAAGAAGTAAACATTCTTGAAATTTAGAATTGCGAAACAGTATAGTATCTTCAAGATCTTTCACAGAATTATTACTCACTAAAACTTTTTTGCTTGTTTATCTAACAGATGTATTCAGGAGGTTAAAACCTCACCACGATGTCAGATCATTTTTAATTACATTGCTCCGCCCCTCAACTTTCAAATGCAATGTTGACGGGCAAATATTCAAAAATGTACCTTTTCTGGTTGAAAATGTGAATAGAAATGGTGCTAGTTCTCAATCTGTAATTAAGATTAGCAGCTTCTCATTCTTTTCATAAATAAGTTCATTTCTAGACGCCCAGTTAAATTGTCAAATTTCTGTTACTAAGTGGTTTCTATATTACCAAATTAGATTATTTTGAAGATTAAATTTTGTTGGCTAAAAAGTCCTGAATTTAACCATGTGACTAATATATGAATGAAATATTGTTTATTTCAGTACTTTAATTATTGATAGATATAATGAGCATCTTGCATGCAAATCTGGAGGTACACATGAAATATGCATGTATCATAACATTGCAAACTATAGGATTAATTTAGGGCAGTTTTGATCTTAGTTGAGGCTCTCTCTGAGTATCTTTTGACGTAGTATAGTGGATTCATTAAATAAATTACTATTAACATTGATACTTGTGGTTTATAAGTGATCCGTGATTACCACTAGTTGCTTACTGGTGTATTGAAAACAGTTCCATATAATATATTCGTGGAAATATAATTAAATAACATTCCAACTTTTGTTTCATTGATTTCGATGAGTGAAAATTTGTTGTACACATGAGTACGTTCTGGGCTTACGCAGATAACTATACTTAGTATGTGCATTTCTTCTACGATGTTAGAACTGTGGTTTGAATTCCGCATACGTAAAACGATTACGTCTTTCCTAGTTCTAATCCCCTATCTCACTATTGTGCTTCACATACGTACATACTGAGAAAAGTACATTTGCAACTAATTTCCATCTCTTCATGCACAGCAACTGTTTTTGATCTGATTATTTTTATCAATAATTCAGTGACTTATATAGATGCGCCTAATGATGTTTAGAGGGTTAACTGCGAAAGTTCATAGATCAAGGTGTAACTTGAACACACAGGGAAACATGTGGAAACTCTTTGCCTATAAAACTTTCAGATGCAAGAAACTTTAGAACATATGGAAAATATTCTCAATTTAATAGAAGATGGGAGACGTTTAAGGATATCAAACATTTCATCTACTACAGCTTCATAGCGTAAATCTTACACTCGCTCTTTTGAAAAAACAATACATTTTCGAATTCGGCAATGGAGTTTAGAAGAAACGCTTAAAATGAGCAGTTAATGGTGAAGATAGAGTGGGATTAGAGATTAAATCGTAGTTTAATCATAAGATAGTAGAATATGTATAAAAAATGAACCAGTGTTTCCATTAAATTTTACGGAAGTACTTCATGGTTTACAGGTGCATGGACAGTGGAGATAATATCCACTGATAAAAAATTATGAACAATAGGTAAATATTCAAGAAAATTAGGAATGTATATGACACTGAAGGGTACAATATTATGTAAAAAAAAAATAAACAAACAATATAATTACGTTAAAATTAGAGGTGGAGCTTCTTTGATGTTAGAATGAATTTTATAAAATATTTAAAGTCAAAATTTTCCTGGAATATTGTGGAGATCTTAAATAAGTGAATGGTGTAAACCAGTAGATTATATCTGATAAACTCCAAATATGGAAAATTGAGTGGAGGAGAGACATCCCTCGAAAATGGATTTAGCTATATATAATATATATTAATATTGCTGATAAGCGTGCTTCTGTTCAGAAGATACCTAACTGCATTCTAAAAAAGACTCCACAGCGAACTTGTGCTGCTGTACCTACTGAAGTTCAATAATATGCTCATTTATAGCGCATATTATTACGAGGTATGTTAATAATCGTTAAGAACAGTGTCTTAAATATAACCAGAGAATATATTAGGAACCTAGAATGGCTTCCAGAAATAATAGCAAATTGTCGATTGGCAGAACTATTTACTGCGACGCATTGCTTTAGCATACCTATTTTATACCAGTAAAATTTGTAGCCCTACGATTGGATTAGTTAATATTCCTGAGGAATCTGAAAGGAAAACAATTATGCATCGCGTTAAACTTTTGAAGAATAATAGAAGTGTTAGATGGCCTTTGGTTATAGTAACAGCTAATTAAGCGTGAACAAATTCATATGATAACATTAGCGAAGGCATTTTGTTTCCTTTCAAAGAGATGAATAAGCGATATTTAAAAAAATATATTAAGGTAGAAGACTAAATATTTATCATAGAGAAATTTTGCAAGATAAAAGTGTTGCTAGACAATGTTCGAAAAGCGCGCATCTCAAGATCTCGTATTTCCTGGCTTCATTTTGTTGGAAGCATGGCCAGCGGCAATATCGATCTGGCGCTCCGCCAAATGTCCCTCATCCCAACCAGTGTTTATACTGTTATTAACTGATAGGTATTCACTCATTTCCACAAGAGATTGATACCTTTTAACTATATTTTACTATTCGACTTTACTGTAACATCAAAATTTAACTATTTCATCAGTGAAATTCTAGATGATCAGTGTTACAGTCGCTGCTCACGGAAGAAGTAAACGATGTGTTGGTGCAAATCTTAGGGTAATGCTTAAATAGTTAATCAGTTTAATATGACCAAATAAATCTAAAATAAATTTATTCCAAGTAAATGTGCATGTAATTTTATGTTTTAGGCCTATGGAAGCGGCCGGCTGTCTATTTGTGATCTTGATAAAGAAGTGTTACACAAAAAGTCTACTTTTAATCACTCACGGTTAGTAAATTGTTAATTATGTCTCAAAAAAATTTATTCTATTATTTTTAGAAACTTTGATAAATTGATTTTTTTAGATATCACTGGACAAGTGTGTGGAAGAAGTGCTGTAATATTATTCTAGTTGTTATAAAATTTTGCTTCCCATCTATATTCAGATTTCTTTTCACACCTAGAAGGAATCAATTTAAACACTCTGGATTTTCTTCCAAAATCAAATCCACTTATATTCCATATTCACCAATTCATGTTAGTTATTCACAAGTAGGGTTATTTATATCATAATTAAACGTGTGAAATAGAAGAATTTATTTTCAGCAATTTAGTGATGCTCTTCTACTTAAAATATTTCAAAGTCTTGATGGAGAGTCGATAATACATTGTGAATTAGTATGTAAGAGATGGAAATCGGTGATTGGAAATAACATAAATATTCTTCCGAAGATATCCATAGACCAGGTAATTTTGCTTTAAATGTTTGTGCGTTTAATTATAGTATTATATGAGTATGCATAAAACAGTTTGATAACCTGTTAGGTATTGTTTCTATCATAGATCAGAATACTGTTCGATGAGGGAGAAGTGATCATGTACCCCGTGGATGAAAAGAAGTGTCCAGTTAGATATCACATGCCTTCACTACAGGTATGAAGCATATTAAATACTAAACAACGACTTAGACATATTTTGATTATGAGCTTAAAGCGTTTTTGTTAAATCACGGGCAACCAATGAGTCTGAGTTACTCTAAAAAAATATATTATTTAATGTTGATTTAATAGTAAATATAGATTTTGGCACGTCGCCTTCGTCACCTGACAGCTCAATCTCTTTTCGTAAGGGGAATGATTCCCATCGAATCTGAACCTGTTTTACGTTCACTTCGGATACTCTCTCTTAGACCGCAGCAGATATACTTCATCTGGAGCAAGTTTAGCCCTAATAGCATACCCTTGGCACGTACTTTTCTCGATAATGCTTTTTATATATACTAAAGTTATATAAGCTATAAAACATGCACATTACTAAAATGGTTTCATCTCAGTTGGAAGATTTCATCACTCTAAACAAGGATACAGTAGTAGATTTTGGACTGGAAGAGTGCTCACCACCTCATCTATTTAGTGATAAATTATTAGCTTCAATATTGCCTGGTGAGTTGTCTGTTTTAAGAATATATTATAGTACGAGAATAAATAATCTATTAATCTTGGTCTAAATGAATTCTAGGACTTACGTCCGTACGTCTATGGAACAACGGCAAGTGTGGTAACTATGCTATTTCGGATATGTCCATCTATAAGTTGGCGAGGTTAGCGCTTAGTTGCCGATGCATCAGCGAAACACTGTTCCAGCTTTTAACAATTTAGTTAGCAAGAATGCACGCACATTTACACATGTAAGTCACAAACCTCTCACTTCATTACATTGCAATCAAATACTGCAGCAAGTCGTGAAGCAATTAATCAAAGTTATTTTTAAAATCATATGTCTAAAGATTCACAATATGTATTATAAAATAACCATTAGCATTATAGTGCGTTGAACTCTGGCAGACCTATTGAGACAATCGACTTAGCCAGCTGTGGACTCACAGAAAACTCTCTGACTTCTTTAATCTTGGCCTGGTTTTCTAAGCCAGCAGCTGATCTTTCCATATCATTGAACTACTGTCCATTTCTTGATCGTGATTCGCTCATCGAGCTACTCGGTTTGAATGGAGTATACTTTACAAGTGGAAAGCTTCGAAAAAATGGATATTGTCTAACATTATTTTGCTAATAAAGAAAGCATATTTATCACTATGTATAAATGAAAGATCTATAGACTATATCAGTCATCGTTTTGCTAATTCAAAGCGCTGAATAAAATTCATTTATCCTCTCTGCACATTATGAGTACTAGATATTTTAAGAAAACATCTGCAGTTTTAGAAAGGTGAAGACACAGTTCATTTCCATTTGAGTGGATAGCTAATGATTTTCGCATCACTTCCTCGACATGAGAACAAATTATAGTCTCATTTCTTCAATTAACTTTTAAAAGTTACAGCGCAGTAGATGTAGGCTTAGGAAAACCCTGCGTTTAGAGATGCATGTTCATTTTTCTTTATGTACCTTGTTCCTCCATCTGCATAAATGATGGAGAAGGAGCAATTGCATGGTTGGTAGCAAACGATTGTAGATAAATATGAGTCGTCAGGTTCTGCATAAATCCTGGGAGAGAGCTTAATAATCCGTTCCTCAGCTTCACGCATAAATAGTGTTCTTGCCTAGTGGTTTAGCCAGGACAAAATTGATAGTATAGTAATTAGCCAGTTGCCCTTAACCTATTTAACATGCCTGCTGCACATTGCTTTCTCTAATAGAATATTATCCTACTTTATTTTGTGCGAAGTAGACATCGTATTTTGCTGATTTGCTTAGCATGTAATTGTTGGGAATATACACTACATTACTAGGACGCAATTACTTAATAATAATAATAGTAATCATAGTAGTAACAATAATAATAATTTCCTTAAGCTACTTTACGTAAACGTACATTATCTATTAGGGTTAACATTTTAAATAAGATGTTTGTATCGTTTGTGAAAAATATACTACCTAATTAAGGAAGTACTCGTATTCTTTAAAAAGGAATAAACATCTAGTGTTTATTCTGAGTTCACTGATTTCCTACTTCTGATTGATATTCTTTTAGCCTTACAGCATTACTTTTATTTGTGATAGTGCACACTTATCGTTCATATTCCTTGTAAGTAGTTAAAATAATATCAGTGCATCATGAAATAATTATATATTCTGAATGGAAGCAACACATTCCCTGTACATCTCGTTTTTTTCAATAAGTTGTGTGCTAGTGATAATCTACAGATTAATATTGTTCGGCATTCTATTTCAGGAACACTTTCTATTACGTGATAGCAGACAGAGTTCAGCGAAAACTTATAACAAATTTGTGACATTCGCAGACAACTTGTGTTGTTCATTGAGTAGCATAACTTTTCTCTGCACATGTATTATAAATCTCATGCATTGTGGATTTGCTTCTTCTTTTCTGAGAATTGTTCGATGATTCATTCTAATGCCAAATCGCTATAACAGCAATTCTAGTTACAATTTGCTCTTATCGGGAGTTTCTGTTTATTGAAAATATAGTTACTTCCCAAGTAGTAGTCATAATTCGCTCCCAGTTATGCAATGTAATTTACTGCGCTATTGATACTCATACACTACAAACGTTTCCAAGAACTATTGTTAGGATTAAAACTTATTCGCTTAAATGGTTTATATTAACAAGCCAATCTTTGATTGTCTAGTATTATTAAGATATAAATTTATGCTCAATTCTCTCCGCACCTAGTATTGATAGAGACGATTTCATTTCTTCTGGTTTTGTCTCATCTGAACTGTAACATTAGTTGACCGTGGTAAGTTATTCGAACGTTTAAAAATCACTTCCTGAATAAAATATTATATCCACATACTATTTGAACTAGATCTAATATTGACAGATTTTTTTGTCTTCAAATTGCCTTTATTTTGACGTTCCATTGCCCTCTTTCCGCTCATAGCGTCAATACGAAAACAATAACAATTTATAAATATTAAAGCAAATATTAAATCTCCAACAATACAAAAGATTATTTACATGTATAAGTGGCAAGATTGTTTTATAAATTATTTCATTGAAGGAAGGGGTGGAATAGCACTTTTTGTCCTTTATTATAATAGACAATAATCTCGATTGTCCAGAAATAGCTGAGATGTAAAGTATCTATAAATCGGATACGGCTCATTGTTATTGATAGCTCCAAGTTGTAGCTCAGATTTCTAGTCGTTAATAGTTCACTTCGCTGTTCTCGTTGCTTAACTTCTCAAATACTCCGCTTCAGTGCGTGCCAGTGATGGAGACATTGCTTAATTACACTTTTCGGCTGGAGTTGCACATAAAAATTTCCATCGCATTTCTGCATCATTTAGAATCTTGTCTAAAAGTAGTACTGAAATCTTCCAAATTTAGACTGCAAATGCAGATTGAGCTTACTTCATGAATCATAACGCTTAACTTGAAGCTCAACTTATCTATGCCGATATACGATTTCAAATTGGGACGCTACCGACCAGTGTTACAAACGTTTCGCCATTCATATAAAATGGAGCTAAATAAGGAAAGCAGAGCCATAACTCTTGGTGCGCCAGTCCAATTAATGGCTGATACGAAGGTGCGAGTTGATGTCTCGAGAGAGAGTCTGACGCGCACAGTACATGACTCTGAGTTGTCATTGTATTCCCTACTTATTGCTCTTCTCATTTTTCAACGATTCCCAAGCATTCGTGATATTATGGAATGGTTTCTTCTGTTAGCATAATTAAGCCGGGATCCAAAATGCAAATGTTATTAGTAGTCGACCGATTGTTGCGTACTACGAAAACTGATTATTTTTTTTATTAAATCTATCTCGTTAATGATTCCCATGAAGAAAAAATATATAATTGTAGAATTGCGTATTGTATTTCGTTTTATTTCATTAAGAGGTAAAAGTTAAGCATCACTTTGGTTGGGCTATGCATGGAAAATTTCTTGATGTAAACATACATGGTCCGAGCAACATTTATTTATATACTAATTTGAAAGTAATTCCATGCTTCGAATACATAAGAGTGGGAAATATTCACCATATCCTGTATTCTGAGTACCGCACTACATTCTATTAATAAGAACATGGAATCATTGAAGGGCTTCGAATACATATTCACTGATTTAAAAATAATATGATTATTATTGTCTAAAATTCATGATTAAACCTGTCTTCTTTTAACCAGCTTTTATCGTAATACTATATTCGTTCATATGTAATCACTGTAAAATACCTAACATTACCAAGTTTCTACCGTCATCATATTTTATAAAATTATGTGTTTTAAAATTATATGAAATTATGTAGTAGCAAGAAATTATGTAGTGGCTTGAAATTATGCATGTTCTATGACATCAGCTATAAAACATTATTAGGTATATTGTTATCAGTATTTTTGCAACATAAATTAGTTTTAGAAATTATTTCATTTAATTCCCCAAGCAATTATTATTAGAGTTCAAGAGGAGCCAATTAAGCAATATCTAACGAATAGCCTTATAATAACCATTCCTACTTATCATACAAATTGCCCTTGAAAAATGAAAATACGGGCAAAAAATTATTTCTTAAATTCCTTAAGCTGTGTATTAGGTATGTTTGGATGTTTTAGAGAATAAGAACTAGAGGTGGAAAGAACGGGTAGGGTTCAGATGTGTTGCGTTTGGAATGGTTATGATGTCATAGAAGTGTTTGAGCTCTACAGATGCTAAGTAGTCAGTGAGTTGTGCTTCTATCCAATCAGCTTTCATTAGTATTCGCGTTGTTCTTGTATAAATGGCAAATGCAACTTGCGTACTTGTATCTAGGTTGTTTCTCAATCCAATCAACTCATGGGAGAATTCCCTCATAATCCAATGCTGTGATAAACTGTTGCGTCATTAGTTGCTAAATTAACTCAAAATGCGCAGATAATATAGCAGATAATGCACTGGCTATATGTCCTTCCAGGTACTTTTCACAAAATTGAACGATCCTAGTCCATTTCTATAACCGGATGTGTCGTTAAAATATTAAAACTCGTTTGCTCTGAATTTTAGTGCTCATATTTTGGGCTAATTCAGAAAAATATGAGGTATAATATAATTAAATATGCTATCGCTACCAAACCTACCAGTCTAGTGCGATCGGATTTGTGTTGTGGAATAAAATAACCAACTAGCAATCACAATAATGTGTTTTTATATACTCTTCGGAGCTTAGATCGAAAAAATGAGGCTGTAAACTATATTTGTGGTTTTCTGTGGCCAGGTTATTCTGAGATAAATGAGGGAAATGGGGTCCGATGTACTTCCGAGCAACACCAATGCGACTTCCTGTGGGTTCAGCTGCTCTATCGAGACCAAATAGCAGCCCTCCTGTTTCCGCTCAATTGCTATGCAACAATAGACAGTTGCAAGAATGATGTGATAGCATCTTTTTAAATAAGTCCATTCAAAGCTCCCATATATTTTTAGGCTTAGCATTAGCTATCCACTCTGCATTGTAGTCGCTAGGGCGTAATCGGTGATTTTAAAATACAACATTAATTCATTAGCTCTCACGCTATCAGGGAGGTAGTTCCTTTTTAGAATTCTCTACCAGACGTTTTGAATAATTGCAAGACAAAACCTTTCTTCTTTTAATATACAGGGGCGGAGCCGGGTTACCCACGCGTTCCAACTGCATATAGTAATTGGCTTATATTTATTTCATTTCCGTTATCTGTACTGAAAAAAACTATATGCAATTTCGTTTTTCTCCGAGATCTTCAAATAGTGCGAACTATTATTAATCTGTACTAAAATTTCAGGCATGCTATGCTATATGCTCACTTTTAATGAGAGGCGTAAATTGTTGTCTGGAGTCTCGTCATTCTTACTGTATCAGTGCTGTTCTATATTTTGTTCTTAACCAATTAGCCCATAAACCACCGTTATTCATGTATTAAATCTACTTGTATTAATTTTCCCTTCTTTCAGATACTATAATTTTCCACTTTTTGCATTTTATGCTCTTCTAAAATGTGCTGATCACATCAAAAGCGTTGATAATTTCTATATTCTTTAGAATGTCAGATTTTTTAGTTTCTCTCTTTAGAATAGATGGAGAGTTGCTCTGTGTTGCGAATAGGCCTATTGAATGCTCGACTGCTGACTGTCGTTGGATGTTTCTACATCCTGTCTACAGTAGATTCCCGTACGCTAATGCCTTACTATTCTTCTATGGACGAGGTTTGTTGGTTTTTGTCAAGACGCTTTCTATACCCTGAAATTAGTGCCTTTGAATCTTTGAATCTTCCTTTGTATACAAACAAAATTGGATGAAGCGATTTAAGGAAAGAAATCACAGGCTATCAATAATTAGCATGTACTTTCATCGGTAGTCCTAAACGTTTGCTACAGATGTAACACAATGGGTGAGAGTCATCTGAATAAGGACGACGACGTTTGTTGCAGATCCCACAAAATACATGGATTTCGATCTTCGAAAGGACACGAAAGAGCCAAGAATGGGTAGCAGAATCGGTTTGTCCTGTTAATTCTTTTGTTAAAATTGCTTTCTTTTACATTTACCATGGACTATTCTTTATTGTTAGGCGTATTACTCATATTTAACTTATATACACTATATGGATAAAATGTTATTTACCATAAAAGGATACGCAAATTGTGTCCTAATCAATAGCAACTGCAAATCCGAAAGTATAAGAGAGAATAATTGACTATCCTCTCGTCATATTTTTCATGCTGTTCCCTCATCATTGTTGTCTAAAGGATGGGCTGTCTAGAGATAGTATATCGTCTCTAAATATAGATGATGTCTATATTTTAAATTCTTTTTTTTCTACTTATCTTAAGAATACTATCAGTTTAGTGGTCAAAGATTAAAGGTAGCTGAACATTGGAAAGGCGGTCGCAAGTCAACCTATCGACCTATTTTTACGCGAGAATGGTAAATGGTAAACAGAAGCAAGAACGGGATGAACAATTTCTGAGTAATACAACTTAAGAAATTTACTTTAAGAACTGCACTGTTCACAAACATGAAATCATTCACACGGTGATGGATAGAGTTTGCGAAGTGTGTCATGAGATGTTCTCCCACCAACACAGTAGCCTGCGAGCTGAATGCAGGTTTGAATTTTTCTCTTGTTTTCCTATTCAACAAACTAAGTCAATGCCAATAATTTAAATATTCTATCCGCGCAGAACCGATAACTAGGTGTTGTGTTTTTGTTTGCCATGATGGCATGAAGAGTTGTTAATTACATTGATCATCATATATCAAACTGAAGCGTTATAAATTTTATCTGAATGTCTATCTATACATAAGCATAGAACTAATAATAATAGCTGTAACACCATCAAATATTGAAGATTTAAATTAAACCCTATTAATATTATATTAATATGTGTTATTTAGATAAACATTCAATTCAGGAAAGGATGTTTTGACAATGAGTTGTTCCGTCGGTGTCTTAACCTGTTTTCGGCGGGGAATGAGAAAGCGAGTCAGAGTGAAAGGAGATTGCCAACAGCAGCCGACTCAACTGAGGGAATAATTTAATGTAGACCTTTACGTCTCTTTTTTGAGAGAATATGAAATATTTTTCATTCGCTGTGTCATCTTTGTACACAGCCATAGAGGCACAAATCAATTTTTTTTTACCGCTTAGCGGTTTCTAAAAGTAGAGAATGGTTGTTATATTTTGTCAAAGAACTTCCTAATAATGTCTTTATGAATATTGAACTGATTTTTATCCCAATCATGTCTCTACTCCATATCATCCCTTTACATATCTAAATGATCTCTTACCCTCCCTTTATAGTTTAAGACCTAGTTTAGAGGATTCTATGAAAAAATGTATTAATACTTGGATTAGTTCCAAGCTTCCTTTTCAATCTTGCTTCGAACCGAGTGCATTTTCGTGTATTGTGTTGCAAGTACACCAGCTATTAGAGTCGGATAAATTTTTTATCATTTCCTGGTTAAATTACCTAGATTATTTGGTCCCTATTAAGTATAAAATATAAATGGAATTAATAAGTGCCTCTAAAAGTAACACAATATTTTTATAAGTTTTACGAAAACTATACGGAAATAGTATCAGTCACATTTAAAATGTTTTTCTTCAAATGAATTATGCAAGAATATTGGATAGTACATGGAAGTCAAACATTCATTTATGGTATGAACTTAATTCGAATCTAATTCACTTGTTACTATTTAATCTTTTAAATAAAACATAATTGTGGTCATGTGGAGATAAAACGCCGAAATTTAAGGAGTTAAGATTGTGTTGATTTAAATACTTTTAGTAACTTTCACACAAAATCGATTTATTTGTTTGCTTCATAGGAAGATTTGAAAACAAACTAGTCTCATTGGCTTAATGAAAATTAATATGGAAATCGTGCAAGGGACTAAAGAATTAATCTGCGCGAAAATTCTAGTTTTTATTAATAGTTGGATATTCGCTAAAAACAGCAGATTCTTAAGGTTCATAAGCGGAACTAAACTGCTATTTTCTGATGATACAATCTATTACAAGGCTTATTATTGGGTTGCACTATACGACTTAACTTAATGTTGTTTTAATAACGTATTTTAGAGAAAATCATGCTTCACTACATGTGAAAAATAAAAAGGATCTCTGAGAAACTACCACATAAAACATAATTAATAAAAGCGCATATTCTAATAAATTTTATTTTACTAAACTTTGACATAATGAGCAGTCAGATATCTCAGCGATGAACACAAATTTTTGCTCTGAAATGAACTCTTCTTATCAGTAGAACAGGACAGTTTGGAGAGTAGAGGTGTGTTAAGATTAAAGCTAAACTAAAATGGTTGTTCGATTTCTGAACAATTTAATGCTAGCTCAGACGCACCAAAGATAATACAATAGGTGTGAAATTGGTGATAAAACAAACGCATTTCGATTCCATTCTACTCAGAGAAACCTAGGAAGAGCTCCTCTGCCACTATTGACGTCTAGGTAAGGACAAAAGTCGGCATCAACGATTTATAATGTGAAATTAGCTGCACTCATTCCAAACCTTTTAACGATTTAATGTCGTTAGAGATAACGGTTTGACGTAATGTGAAGTGGAATTTCAAATATTAAGTTATGGAATGCATAAGTGCATTAATATTCCTATCAAAGAAACTTTCTGAACTCTTTGTGTTCTGATATGGTATTATTGCTCATTTAACTGCGAATCTATGATATTCTTGACAGCATATCATTAAAAAATGTTATGATCCTATGTCGGCTATTTTCTCCTTCTTAATAATTTTCTTCACCGTTAAGGAGTCCAAATTTTTCATTTAGAGAAAGAATCTGTTATTCATTATTTGATTTCATTTTTACTTATTTTACCTAGCGATACTGCGATTAATAATTTCTGTGGAACCAAAATATTTATCGCATTATTTTTTAAGGATGTCTTCGAGAGAAAATTTTACTGCGGAAATTATCGAGTTACGGAAACAGTTGACGGAGATGCAGACTGATTTTGCTGAGAACGACAATGCTTTTTTTCTCTGTTCTATGGCCCTTATTATTTTTTGTAAGAAATCTCTTTCCTTTAATTAAATTTGTACTATTATACTTAAAATTAAGTCCTCCTAATTATAAATAATTTTACCTTTGCGTTCTAGTGATGCAATGTGGCTTTGCGTTCCTGGAAGCCGGAGCGGTGAGAAGTAAAAATACCACGAATATTCTCATAAAGAATTTATTAGATTCATGTTAGTTCACATTGAATTTTTTTCCACTAAAAACGCGATCAACGCACTTGTTCAATAGACTTATTAATTATACAGTAGTGTTAAAGGTATTGCTGTGGTGGGTTATTGGTCACTTGGATGGGCATTTGCTTTTGGAGAATCCGACAACAACATCGTCGGTCTCTTTATTGGACACACTCAATTCTTCCTTTCAGGACTAACCAACTATCCAAAGTAAGTTCTGACTTAAAAGATTATCAAAAGTGCGGATTATTTGTAAATATTTGTCAAATACGGGCAAGAAAAATTGCTATTAATCAACAAAAGAAACTAAAAGATAATTTAATTAGTACATCTACGCATAATATGTGAACTATATGCGACATGTATATTTCATGACGTTTTTGACAATTTGAATTAATATTAGAATAACTGATGACCTTTTCTTATGATGGCAGTGGTGAACTAAGACAATGGCATATTCACTTTTGTTTTCGTATTATGCATGTTTGCTTGATTAGTGTGCCAATGTACAGTCTAGCAGTTCCCCCCACTTTCAATAAGCATTTTATTAAAGGACATCACTTGTTTGTAGATTCTTCTTCCAATATGTTTTTGCCGCAACGTCAGCTACAATAGTATCAGGAGCCGTCGCTGAACGATGTGAATTTGCTAATTACATCACTTACTGCACTGTGATCTCAAGTATGTTCTTAGTTGAGAGTCGTTTTTGCTATATTATATGTATATTGATGCTAATAATTACAGCATTTGTATATCCTATTTTAACCCATTGGGGTTGGAGTGAACAGGGCTGGATGATGAAAGGCATACAGACAACGGACATACATACGACGTATCAGGTACTTGTTAAATTAAAACACAGCAAATCTGTTCCCTCACCTAAACTTCATTCTTATATATAAAATTCAAATTGATTTTAGTTTTAGCCAATCATTATAGATTTGATAATCTTTAAACTGATAATACAGTTACAAGTGAATTCTGATAAAAGGATTATGGGATGTATTAGAAGTAAATTCTAAAAGATAAATAGTAACGAGAAATATTCTGATATGTATTTGTTTGAAATAACGTACCTAAAATTTCTGCATAAAGATTATTTAGGATTTCGCCGGAGCCGGAGTTGTTCATCTTTGCGGAGGTACTATCTCTTTCATTGCCGCCTACATAATGGGTCCAAGAATTGGACGTTTTCCTGAAGATGGAGAGGAAGAGTCAATAGAAATCAAGGGACATAGCGTGCCGGTGTGTGCCACTTTATTTTGATTACTGTGAATGACCATTCCTCGGTGCGCACAGAGATGTTCGCTATCAGTATTGTCATCTTAGAAAAAGTAATCTCTGCATTATCGCACCTGATTAATTACTGCTTCTTCATTGTTTGGTTTTTGGAAAATGGATAATCAAGTGTCCAGTAAATCCATTAAACGCACAGTATTTTTAATATGATGCAATTAGGTGTCTAAACATAGTTATTGATTGGAAAATAGAAATGCATAAAAATTTATGGCCAAACACCAAACATCTAACAATAAACTCCGCAACCACAAATCAATAGCGACAATTAGAATGTTTCTAGATATGTGTGTAGTGCTGATTAAACGAGAACTTGTCAAGTTACTATTTTCCCACGAATTTTAAAAGACGGAAAATATTGTTTTCAGTATGAGGTAAACGCATTGAACGAAAAAGTTGCGTTGAGTAAATTGTTAAATTTATTGCAGTGATGATTTCAGTTCGCTGCTTTGGGTGGCTTTATTCTTATGTTTGGTTTCCTTGCCTTCAATGGAGGTTAGTGAATATCATTTTTTTCTTTTAATTGAAATCTTTTAAAATCAAATTTCATCGCATTGAGATATTTTCCAAACCTGACAATCTTGTGTATTCGAAAAGTTTTGTTACGGAGTCATTTTAAGGATCTATGGCCGACATCGTGAAACCAGGCGAAGGCCGAATCGTTGCACTCGCGATGATTAACACTATCCTTTGTGGTGCATTTGCTGCACTCACCTTCCTCATTATCCACTACCTCACTCAAGGAAAGTGGACGCTGCTTCTCACTATCAACGCCTGTCTCGCAGGTATTTTCGCGAATAAAATTCGTACGTTGAACGAAAGGCTGAATTTCTTAATATTCTCATTGATTTTTGTCTGGATCAAAATCTATTACGGAAGTGAAAGTACTGGTCAAAGCCCGTTCTGCCATAATACAAGAACAGATTCCCCACCGCCCAACTTAAAATAGAACGGCACAGATAAGATTACAAGCAGCACTGGTGGCAAACAACAGTAAAAACAGTGGGCACCTGTCACTAAATATGATCAAATACTGATTAAAAGAATTTTAACGTTCAGAACCTACTTATATAAACTTAATAATACATTCTTAATGAAACTAATAAATATTATGTATAAAAACATAAAATAATGTTTATTTACAGGCATGGTGTCTTCGTGTGCTGGCTGCAACAAAATGGAACCCTGGGCATCATCCTTTACTGGTATTGGAGCGGGACTTATATATCTCGGACTTAGCCATCTTATGGTTAGGTAGGAATCTATTCATTGGAAAGATTTTCATGTTGTTATAAAGCGATAAGAAAATATCCAAATCTAAGTAATCAAATACAGGCTTCGTATTGATGACCCCTTGGACGCTTTTGCAGTCCATGCTGGTGGTGGATTTTGGGGGCTAATTTCCACCTGTATAATCTCCCACGGTGGAATTGTCTACGCCATTTCAGATGCAATTGCTGCAGACAATGGTGGTCTTCATGTTAGACAAGCTTTTGCGGTTAGCAAAATTTGCCTTAAATTTTTATTTTATACTTAGGAAACATCATTCCATGGTTTTTGCTACCGAACAAATGAAAATAATTTATTTGTTAAAGTAGTAATAGATAGATTTGTGATCGTGTTCAGAAGATGATTTTTCAGATAGCGAAAATAGTTGATGCTAAAGGATTTTTATGGGCTGTTTGTCTAAAACAACTGGAAATAATTCTTTAACGACTTAATAGTGCTATAAGATAACTTACCTGGGAGTAAATGAACTAATTTTTGAATGATTATGACATTGGAAAATCATATCTCTTTAGTGGATTATATTTATTTTAGCAACTTGGATGGCAGCTTATCTGTATTCTTGCTATAATTATCTGGTCTACACTTTGGATGTGGCCAATTTTCCTATTCCTTAAAAAGGTAATTATTTATTCTTTAAATTATTTCAATGTTTTGTTCCGATTCTAAAGTTAAAAGGAATGTATAGATCGGAAAGTTGCGAGTTACTGCGGAAGTTGAAATCAATGGTTTGGACATCTATAAGCATGGCGAGGCGGCATATCCTCTACATGCTTATGGCCATGGATGGGATGACTACGAACCGATAAAGCAAAGAAAAGCAACGAATGACGGTTACAGCCACGGCAGAAGACTAAGTGTTAATGCGGAAAGTGAGTGTAAAAAATAGGGAAAATTCTACTTACTGCAGTGCAGTGATACTCGTTATCGGAAATAGAACGACACATAGGATTTTGCGTTTTAGTTTCTTTGGAACAACTGGCTGCCGCTTATGAACGAAGGACAAGTGTGGCACCAGTTGGATTTGTTCAAGGAAAACGGAAAAGCCTTTACGTGAACCCATCCCATTACGAGCACCCGGAGCACCATCACCAAGCAAAGGAAAAAAGGATTCATAAACAGGTATATTGAGCTAACTTTTTAAAGTTTTCATTTATTGTTTTAAGTGAATCTAATTTTTTTTGAAGTACTAGTTATTTGCAAGCTTATTTGTTAAATTTTAATCACTCAGTTAAGGTAACTCATAATCCGGACATAGTAGTTACATCTACAGTACCGGTTGCACATAAATGCCCCGAAGAAAATATTATGGCTGAGATGTATGAAGATGGACCACAGCAGTGCTGGATGTAGATTATATATAATGTATATACGTAAAAACAGTGTGTCATGACATAGGAATGATCAAATGCTCAATGTTCTCTCAATTCTCAAGAATTCTCAGTGTACATTACGCTTTTACTATAGGATATATTTGTTTGAAAACCTGTATTTTAATTACTCTGTTTATGTGATAAATACCAGAATTTTTTTTGTTCGTAAACAATTAGGTTACATCCATTTGTTTCATTTACTTGTTGAACTACAAAATTTACCCAAGTCTAGTTAGATTGCATACCTGCTCAAGGCTTTGAATTTTAAAATAAATTGAAAATAAATAGCGAATATTTTTTTTTCTATTAATGTATTTTCGTCTATAAGAACATATGATGCCTTAATTGTTCTAATTAATTTTACCACACTTTTTCACATTCACTAGATTAAATTGTATAGAACGACCATCTCAGAACGAATATTAAGATAACATAGGTACTATTTGCAAATAAAATATAGATTAATTGATAAGACCACGGAAAGTTGTATAGTAGGTTGGATGCATACTAAGCGCCAGTTAAAGCTGGGAATTTTTCAAATGCCTGAAATTGTATGAACATATTAAAGTCATTTCAATATTCACACTGCTTTGTGCTCAGAACTATATTTATTTCAACGGGATCTATCACTTGTTCTTCATCAGGGTTTCTCAAAAAACACTTCTTCACGTTTCAGTCGTTGTTGCTCCAAATATAAGCACTCCATTTCTTGAAGATGGATACCACAAATCTCACATTACAAATTCTTAAACTTCAAAATGAATTTGACATCTACAAGGAAGAGACAATTGAAAATAATGATGCTTTCTTCCTTTGTTCAATGTCCCTTATCATATTTTGTGAGTCTCAACAAATATAACTATGAAAATAATTATGATTCTACGAAAAATGACAGAAATTGCAAGTAATTTAAAGATAAAACCATTTTGACAATTATACTTCCTCAATGAGCTGTCACTGAGAAAACACGTTTTATTTGTTAAATCATTTATTTGCAATTAAGGAAAAAACATCATTGTAAGAATATAAATATAACTTTAGTGATGCAGTGTGGATTTGCTTTTCTCGAGGCTGGATGCGTAAGAAGTAAAAATACAACAAATATAATTTTCAAAAACGTATTCGACTCTCGTAAGCGATTTGTTGATTTATCTGTTTTATACTGATTGAAAAATAACTTTCTAGTGGATTTTTAAATTCTATATTCACTGAATAATACGAATTCATTATCACTAAAACAAATAATAAATTTCATACCTAGTTTTTACCATAATTGGTTACTGGAGCCTTGGTTGGGGATTTGCATATGGACCAATAAAAATTCACGCACTGGGACCATTTATAGGTCAAGGAAGTTTTTTTCTTAATGGATTTCATTCATATCCAAAGTGAGTTATTCTAGCCTATAATTGATACTTTTACTAATACATTTTAATAATATCAAGTGTACCATATTTAGATTCTTTTTCCAATTCGTATTCGCTGCTACCGCTACAACTATCGTAAACGGTGCCGTAGCTGAGCGTTGTGAAGTTGTTTGCTACATCGTCTACTGCTGTGTTATTTCTAGTAACTGTTTGAGCTTCTCCTTTTAGTCTTTGATAGATGTATATGCAATTAATAGAGGAAAAGCGGTAGAATGAAAAAGGGGTGAAGGCCTATTCAACCTACGTATAATCCATAAAAACTTTGACAGCACTGTTAAAATATCTATATTTATATTCACCTAAATAAGTTTCAGTAAAATAGGTGATAGAAATTAGAACATTCATAGAAGATATGGGATAGGCTACCAACAACCACTCAAATTTTTCTACCACTACTTTCTATGCATCAGCCAGATCAAAATTTTTTTAATATAAGAGTACTAATAGATAGTTTAGTCACTTTCAGTTAACACGAAAATTTACTACCAGTTGTCATTAACTATAAATCTAATGACAAAGTGCATCACAATTATGCAAATAAGAGATGTAACTTTTGAAATTTTGTAGTTGATTAAAATTAATCAAAATATAGTATGGATCCTAGCAACCAGAAGTTAATAGATAGGAATTAAGTGCGTGTGTGTGAACACTTCACAGACACAACTCCAATGAACTGAAAATAGATTTTTTTGGAGGACTGTGATTAACGGTGTTAACTTACCATAATTAATTTCAGCTTTCGTTTATCCGATTCTAACTCACTGGGGTTGGGCCGATGAGGGCTGGATGAAAAAAGGATTGGCCTCCATCCCTTCAAGCACTTATTTGGTTTATAATTCTGTTCCAATTTCATAATCATTATTAGGTGTGATTTATTTAGATCATATTATTATGATCTATGTAACAATCCTACAGGACTTTGCTGGAGCAGGTATGGTACATGTTTGTGGAGGAGTAATTTCTCTTGTTGGTGCCTACATAATCGGACCAAGAATTGGTAGATTCGAAAACTCAAACAGTGATTATGTGGAAATCAAGGGTCACAGTGTATCGGTGAGGAAAAAAACTCTAACACTAAATTCTTTATCTGAAAAAGTGATCTACGGAGTCCTGCTATCTGAATAATTTGTAGCATTTACACTGTATTCTATTATAGAAAATAGAAACATTTTCAGTTTGCAGCACTAGGAGGATTTATCCTTATGTTTGGATTTCTAGCTTTCAATGGAGGTTCTACTGGTTAGCTGCTAGTTAACTATTGAGCACAATATATCAAGAGATTATTATGCAGTTTATGACACTGATATTATGTCAGATTCTAACCTTTTCTTTGAAGCAATTATTTAGGGACTATCTCAACTTCCAAAGTGGGTAATACGGTTGCACTTGCTATGACGGTTACCATCCTCTGTGGAGCTTGCGCTGCGATTACTTATTTGATTATTCATTACATATCCAAAAGAAAATTCACTCTATTATATACAATAAACGCTTGTTTATCAGGTAAACATAAAAATTTAGGTGTTAGTAAAGTAATAAGGTTTTGTAAAAGCATCACAGAAAATTTTAAAATATTTCGTTTCTAGGAATGGTTGCTGCTTGTGCTGGCTGTGATAATTCGGAGCCATGGACGGCAATTATAACTGGCGGTGGAGCGGCTCTAATCTATCTATTTTTCAGCAATCTTTGCATAAAGAAAGTAAACTATGTAAAAAATAAGTCATGTTCTTTAATAAACTAGTATAATTAAGGTTGCGTATTGACGACCCTCTTGACGCATTTGCTGTTCACTTTGGTGGAGGGATCTGGGGTCTGTTCTCAACATGTTTTCTAAGAAAAAATGGAATTCTTTTGGAAGCAGCTCATGCCTTGGGTGGTGCTAAAAACAATCTTTACCAAACTTTTATGGTATGTAAATAGATTAACTACAAAAAAATCATGGGTTGAACCTTTTTGTTTTATCTTATTTTGCAGCAGCTATTTTGGCAGATGATCTGTGCTATGGCGATTATTCTATGGTCAACACTATGGATGGTTCCAATATTTCTGGGTCTGAAAAGAGTACGCAAAAAATGATAATAGTATATTTATGGACTGTTTTTAAAACTATATTATTACCTATGATGAATGTTAGTACCTAATTAAATACTATAGGTGGGTAAATTACGTGTTCCTGCTGAAGTCGAAGTCAAAGGTATTGACATCTATAAGCATGGCGAGGCGGCATATCCTCTACATGCTTATGGCCATGGATGGGATGACTACGAATCGATGAGTAAAAGCGATTTCACAAATTCAGAAGGTATACATGTATTGTTGCTCTTTTGTTGTTGCCGTTATGGTTAATATCTTCGTTTTCGTATTAATAATAATGCTTTAATTTCAAAGGCTTATCACAATTTTTTGATAAATAAGTCTCGTTATATCAGCTGATGATAAAAAGCACTAGAACTTTATTATATAGAAAATTAAGACTAAAAGTAATAACTAGTTAAAAAATAACCAAATACTAGTTTCAGTTTATCTGAGCAAGCCAATAGCGGTTGGTAATTTTATTGTTAAGCCGCTAGAAAACGACACTACTCGAAGGAGACATTATAACCCATCTATGTACGAAAACCCAAAAAATATCCAGATATTAAAGTTAAAAGTGGAAACTCCATAACCTACCATAATAAATATTGCGAATCTACAATATCCAATAAATATCTCGTTTCTCCTATTGTATAGAACATATAAATAGAGGCTGTATTTTGTCCTAGATATTTCCTAATATGTATAAATATATTTAGCTTGGTTTTAAAGAGAGTCACATAAAGCATAATACATGGAGAGAAAACAGTACTACAATGTATAATAATTGACATACTTGATTAGGTATGTTTTTACACTGGAATTTGTTTATAAATCAGCAGTAAACGAGAATAGGTGAGAATATCTGGATTTGTGACGAAATGACGTGGTTCCTCAGAAAGAATTTTTCTGTGCTGAGTGTTTCTATAATATGCGGTCGTTTCCTTTCCTAACAGTTATCAGCAATTGTTGTTGATGAACTTCACTTAAACAATATGCGATAATATTTATGTGGTAAAGACATTATGATGCGGTGAAAGACAGCTAATGTCGTGATGAATTTCACCACTTTCATGATAGAATCGATTAGTGACGATTCACAGCAACATGTGTAGAATATACGTATATGAATGGATTATTCTATTTGGGGAATAAGTAATAATTTGAATAGACTCGCATTAGCGGGTCGAGTTTAGTGTGTCTTGTGTTCTTTTCTAACTCGACTTCTATTGTCATATTTGCGATGGTGAATGAACAATGACACAAAGGAAGGCGGTGCACATAGTTAAGCCACTTGAAAGCCAATTGAGTTATCGATTTTACCAGCCTTGCCAAAATCTGATATAGCCGCCCGCTTAACAAAACATCGAGTCTTGTCCCTATGCGACTGCTTATCCTCGTCATAACACTAGAGAGAACTACTTTAGACATCCTCACATGTTATGAATAATTGATCTCGCACGCTGTTGCTTTCTTCCGTTTCGCTTATAAGTGAACTTGTTTCTTTCTGCGGGTCTATGCTGTCACCACCTCTCACTTTTTATTTTACTTCACCCTCTACGTCTTTAACCATCGTGTATTTTCCCCTATGCTTTTCCTTCTCACATATCAATATTATGCTAAGTGCGTAGCTAGCCTCACTTTCCCCTATACTCTAATTGCACTAGCAAATGTGTCATCGATTGGCTCACCTATGTTCATGTGTAGTTGCACACAATCTGATATCTTTGTACTGATATGGACATTGTCAATTTTTCAGTCGACTATTTATAACATAAATTTTTTATTAGACATTAGAGGTAATAATTTTCACACAGCTGCAATTCTTATTTCTAGATTTAACTGCAGATGTTTCAGGTTTATTCATATTCAGCACGAAACCCATTACGTATCAGTCTTTGTTATTGTCATGTCCCATATATGGAGCATAAAAAAAGCAAACACTATTTGTTTCTTCTAGAAATATCCCAGTTTACTTATTTTCGCATTGTAAATGAGGTACGAAGATCCAAGAAATTCCTTTATTAAATATCTTCTTAAAATGTATTTTCCAAATGGCAGTACTCATTTCAACTCAAAACTATTCCTTCGTATTCTTCGTATTTTCCCTAGAGATCTCTAATGTTTAGCTTCGATCCTCTACCCCGCTTTATGACTATAGTGTTCAAGAAATGCTTATGTTATGCTTTATCAATAGATAAAATCAAGGAATTTGCTCGCTCTGTACCTTACAGTGAAAATTCAGAAGTCACTTTCCAATTTTAGATAAAATGCTGATATATTTCCAGAATATCTAAATAGCGATATCTAATATTTATCATGCGAACTAGTTCTTCAACATTCGAAACAACCGACGCTTTGTTTGCTTCTCACCGATCGTATAGTAGGATGTTTAGTTCAGTCGCCTCATGACGTATAGATGAACGATTCATAGCACTTTTTTCTTCATTACTTCTAGTTTCATGTTATTTTAGTTTATTTCTGTATATATCTCTTGATATCTGGTTATCATTAGTTGTAATAGTATTTATATCCTATTCCTATATACCATTGAGAATCAAATACCAATACATGGAAATATTTTATTTCTGTACAAGATTTCTGAACATGTGCTGAACACCAATTATCGTTTCCAGAAAAGGCAGTGTGGCTCTTCCTCACCTAATCACTGATTTCATGTTTATTCCATGCAGAAAGGGATCAATAGTCAGTTGCGATGCATATTCGGTTGTTGTGTCCGACAGCATTTGACGCGTCTGGCAACAAGCCAGCATATTAGTCGAATGCATATTGGCAAGCTTGTTGAGTCACAATCGAGCCGACCAGGAAGTGAAGTCTTTCTGACCATCCATTCCTTATGACGTTGCCTTCTAAGGCGTTTTATTTTCAGAGCGCTCCTATCTTCTATCCTAATTATAGCTATTCTTATTGGTACAAAACAATACTATATTTTCGAAAAGCTAATTGTTACTATTAGTTTTAGTTTTAACCACGCAAGTTCATATAATAAGCCTTCAAATGTGGTCCTTTTCCATTTCTTTACAAATTGCAATGTTTTCGTCAGCGTATCTGAGTAGTTCCGTTCAGATCATCTTGGTTTGTTATTCCGTAACAACTTCTTTAACTTGAAAATTTGTTTTGGATTCGCAAACGCCTCTGCTGTCTATACCCACCGTCTTCAGAAGTAACCATTGTGCTACTGAACTGTTACTTTTTTATAACTTTTTATAATTATAATAATGTTCTCTAAAATGCTCTAGTTGTGTTCGGAATACTGATAATAATTTGTTGAGTGAATTTATTTTGAATTAATAGTAACTCAGAATTGAATTAATTAAACCCACTTATTAATATTCTACTCATACTCATTTTTATCTTACTTTAATGTATATAATTGGTGAGTAAGGAATGTGTTGATGATGTTTGTTCATGTTAGTAGCTTCCTACTTATCGTTTTAAACAAGATCATTTGTCAGTGGTTGTTATTTTAGAATTGCATTCGCTAATTATCATAAGAGGGTGCTGTGGATTCCGCGATGATGAACGGCCGCGTAGTGCGGTCGGTGCTCATTCGGAACAATCGAGCGGAAAATGGTTCTGTGGAACAGGTGATTAAAAACATTTCGTAAACATTTGTTTTATTAATATCTATGTTTTAAAATTTCTTTCTAATTTTAATTCTAGCCATATCTGCTCTTGTGGAGCTTCGATATAGCTATATGTATATTAAGCAAATATTTGTAGTTGTTTAAACATTTATAATGGAATAAATTTAGGTGCCCCGTTCAATTCAGTTTGACGAAAGTTCCGAGGAGTATCGCTGTCTTTGCAATTGTTTCCATGTGAAAACAGGATCATTTCTTGTTGGCGTTGTCCACATTTTCATGATTGTATTTTTCCTCATACATTCTTTACTCATCTACTTTCAGCATGATGGAAGATTACAAGAGGTATATCAGGATGAAATATATTTCATCTGATTATTTGAATTGTTAGTTATATACAAACCTCACTATCTGTATAATAGCTAACTGAATGTTTTCCATTTAACTATATTTTATTTAAACGTAATTTTAGGCGCGTGGGGTAAAAGAAAACTACGTGCTTGCCTCTTTTATAGCAGAGTTGATTGGGCTTGGTATCGGTACAGTTGTCGTTTTCCTCCTATTTGTGGGGCTGTCACGCAACCAAGCACTTCTTCTTATTCCTCACATTGTTGTGCAGGTAACATTTTGCCTTGGGAATTATTTATAAAGTATAAATTTTCCACAAAAAAATGAGACTAGGTAAGATGTGAATATTTATTAAAGCGATATATGAACGATAGAATAGAATTTGTATTAAAGTTCTACTCCACTATGATGATGCCATATTTGCATTAGATTAATCATGTTTGACTATCATACAATTTAGGTGCTTTCAATGATTTGTTTCATTCTTGTGTTAATCAGCGGAATAATTGCCGTTTCTACGGATTCAGCAGTGTTTTACCGGTTTACAAATGCAGCAGCATTTATGGAGCATCCAAGCCACAACACGGTAGCACTGGATACAGGTGAATATTTGTGTCTTGTGATTGCGCTTTCGCTTGACCTAACCTGTTTTTGTTGTTTCACAGGAACAATGGTGCAAATATACTCGATGTTAATAATATATGCCATCTCACTGCTGTTAGAGATTTGGTTCGTCGGCGTCATCTACAATTGCAATCGATACCTCGACGAACGAAGTACATACATGAAATACTGCCTTGCATTTAGTACCCCTATGAAGACTTTGTCGGCTAGATGAAAGACCTCGTTCCATCTTATTTTAATATGTTCTCTAACGAAATACATTAATCACTTGATTTATTCATCTCTTTTCCTACGTAGTTTTTCTTTATTGTCAGAGCTCGCTAGTAAACAATGCTTATGTTTATGGAACCGAAATAATTTGTTCTAGGTGAAATTTGTGATTCTCAAAGGGACTTAAAATACATTCCAATAAATGCCATGCCCTTTTTAGACGTTGATTATATAGTATAGAATCATTACTTCAATATTCCGTGTCTTTAAATGAAATTATTACTATTGGGTATTAATTTATAAGTGATGTACATATTGTTGAGCTAGTATCTCAGGTCTTAGTAGCAGAGTTAATGATGTAATTTTTTTATTTATAGTTATTATAGCATATTTAAGAGGAGATACATTAAAAATTGTCATTTATTCTCTACAAAATGAAACATAACTTATTAATGTACATATATGTATATACATATGTAAATGTTAATAATTAATTCACTATAAACTTATTGAATGTGATCAGAATCTAACGAATTGTTCAAATGTTTTATATCGATAAAATTGAGAGCGAGATCAGAATTGTCATAATCCAGACTATACTAACGTGAACGACAGGCATCGATTGTGGTAGGCAATGATAACTGAAGCGTGAAGGACGACCCTTGTGTTCAAACCTTTCCCCCGCCCAAATACCACGGTTTCCACTTAGGCAGCTTTGACGAGTGAATTGCTTGCTTAATGGGAGAGCTTCGAACTGCAATGAACGTAGAGGGCATAGTTTCTGAAAAATTTCAGAAACAATATTTTCCGAATATAGCATGAAATACAAATAATTTTCATTAGAAGACAATGATAATTTTATTTATATTCTCACTAGATGAATTCAAAGTTGTGGACACCGTGTTTGACTGGTTTGCTGGTGTGCTATTAAAATATTCAGTGGTGTTAAATGCTCCTTCATCAATCCCGTTCTTGAACAGTAAACTTAACTTTGATGGAAAATTCTCGGGTAGCAATCTTTTAATAATGTTTATAACCTAAAATAAATTTTTAATTTGCTAATTTACTTTCTAATACAACTTATACGCAAATATTAAGCCTCCAAAAAATAAACATTTAGACACTTCACTTTGTAGCTTGGAGTAGCTTCAGATGTTGGAATTGTAAATAATGGTCGATCAGTAGATACGAAGAGTTCTGAATCTACTAAAATAAGGAATATTTATCTTATTTAACTCTGTTTGGCTAACCATTCAATATAGGATTTGCTTTTTTTCGCCATATTTCTTTACTGTACTGCAGTTTCTGTGGTCGCCAAAGAATGGGTGGTTTCTTTGAAGTGACAAAAATAGGAGGTGATGTTACATTATATGCGTGAGACTGAAATATTCTGTTTGTCATTAATATATCTTCACTTTAGGGAATATTGTTAAACCAGAAATATTATCTGGTCAATATAACTTTACCTGGATCTGTACCTCCATAGCAATTGGATTAACATTATTTATAACTGAAAATATCAAGAAATTCAGTGTAAATTGACTAATAAGTGTAAACTAAAAGAAAAATATCTATATGTCGTATTCATACAAATTTTATCTTCATATTCACAGAGAACAGGGAATGAGGGGTCGAATACCGTAGTTTGCATGTCACGATAAAGCTCAACAGCAGAATCACCACAGTTAGCTATAATTCTTAAAATTTGTATGCCATTTATTTCTTAAGAACATTTATATTGATAAAGTTCACTCAGATAAAACTAGCCTTTGATATCTTTTAGCGTACAAACATTCTGTTCTGATATCCAGGTTCTCATTAGACAAATAATATCGGATTGATGCATGGAGCATTGTCTTCTGAAATAAAATTTTTTAAAAATAACAATTAAATAGATATTACAGTAGAAGATATTAAAAATAATATCTAAACGTTAGAAAATTTATTGTTCAAAAATATTAAATGTAGTCTCCATCTGTGTTTGAATGGGATGTTAATAATGTTTTAAGATGAGTTAATTATTCATTTATTTTTTCATAATAATCTAGAGAAGTAAGATACCCACCTGCATTTAATGACATTTCTTCCTTCTATGTAATCGTCAAGTTGACATCCTGTTATCGCTGGGAGCGCAAGTACATTAGAAATGCACTGCTGATGCTCCATCAGTAGTCTGGGAAAAAATACTAAGGATTTCCCCAATAAGGATATATTTTTTAGATATGTAGTATTATTCTGTTATGATCAATTTAGTCACAGCGGTCACTGATCTTAGTTAGAATCTGTTTGCACTTGTCCGAGGCGCAAAATCGTTTCCGCAAACTTACCTATAAGTAATTCTCTGTGCACGAATCAGCTAGCAAGAGATATTGCTACAGTATAAAACAGCTGATTAGAGTAAAAATCTAGTACTCTGTCTCGTGACCAAAAATGGTATTTTGACTACCTCACCTTTGTCTCTGTAGACTGAAAGGTGAACAAAGAAATATGAGCATCCTTTCAACTTCATTGAGAAGTCTTCGTTGCTTATCATCTCCACATTCACGAATTTTTTCGCGAAAACATGGTAATGTGGACGAGTATACTCTGAGATTTCACATTTAAAAAATATGATCACTGTCTACCTTCAAAAATAGATAAAACAGAATTTCTGTTTAATGTAGATAAAATGGTCTTATAATAATGCCTAACTTCCCACAAAACGTGACTCAGTATTCTATATACTGTTTAATGTCTACTATAGCTGTTTTAGAAAAAAACTATGATAGATCATAGTAGATGAAATTAGTTTAAATATAGGTGAATAATTATTATATTCTGCTCAGATAAATCAATAACACTTTGTAATCAAAACACCATACTACATCTTTTTTTTAAAGAAATACTAATTATTTTCTGATATCTCTGATATTTTTTCTAACCAGATAAATCAATTACTAAGACAGTGCCATGATATCAACTGCTATTTGAAACTGGAAAGCATTAGTTTTTTTGAAACATTCTTGTTTTTCCGCACTTGCACGTGTGAAGAAGTTTAGCTTCAGTTCCTATGTTGAAAACGACATTGATTATACTTTTTTCGAATGGAACTCGTTGCGCCTTGATCCGAAGAACACAGCCAAAAAATGAACGATCAGGACACGTAGTGCTTCCCAGAAATACTGAAATTAAGAACAGGCAACAATAATGGAACCCAACGTTCTGCCTGAAACTTATTTAAGCTTGTGCTCTCAACAATAATTAATAACTTGTTATTATTTAAATAAATTATAATAGTTTAGTTAGACATGAGGACATTAAAATTAGTATTAGCAGTTAAGTAGCATATGAATTTAGTAAATACAAAACAGACCAAGTGGTAGAACTAGAATGAGTTTCAGCAGCATGGTTCTGACCAGAAAGTACCTTAAAGTTTACTGCCTTGCTGGTAGTGCGCAAGGACAGCTTAGTGACAGTTTCCAAATATGCGGCGCTCCGCCTCTTGATAAAGCCATCAATCAGGAAGTATCTTGTCAATAAATCGCTGAGCTACTTAAGTCTTATTTATAAACGGAGTTAAAGTGAAAATACTCTCAGCCTAGTTTGTGATAATTTATTGTATTAATTAATAACGGAGGAGTTATAACCATGGCAAAGCTATTGATAATTACGGGACATAGAAAATATTTATTGATTAATTTATAATTATTTAAACACTTATGTAAAACAGATAGTTGTAATTGTACTAATAATAACATTTGAATAATTTAGAATCTAATTTTGATAGCGTTCCACTTTTATGTTAACACGATTTTTAGTGGTTTTACTGTGATTTGGGAAAATTCTTAGATGGAAGGATATCTCGTTAATATTATAAGAATTTTGCGTCTACATAATTGCATTCATCATAACATACTTTTCCTACTGGTGAGTACAATAGAAATTTCTTGTCGAAATGACGATTTTCCACATCATATAATCGGAATACTTCCGGTCTTGTTGCGCCCAAAATTCTGTCGAGTGTCATTAGCCTATTCTTTCTGAATTTACATATTATCATTAAGTACTGGAAGGAAATGCTACTCACAAAGTTTCTGCAGCTGATCGCAATGGTCAGGCGTTATCTCTTTCTGGAATTATTTCGTGTTCTGAGTAGCTACAAAACCCCTTCACCGGTTAACATACTTAAATAAATAGTTAGCTGATCAATTAAATTGTCAGAATTTACCTTGATAATTACGAAATAATTTATGTTTTGTTGAAGTAGGTGCCGTTTTTCGCGGAGAACTCTGAAATATATCCAAGATACGTAGGTCATAGCAACTATTGTGATGATTGAACTGTATATTATATAGTATTATAATAAACTGAAGGTTTGGAAAGAAGACTAAAACTTTTGCACATAATACGAAGAAGGTTATTGTAAGTGGGTTACTGTTATAAATCTTTGTATTAAGTAGATTAGGATGATAAAACGCGTGGACTGAAGTTGGTCTCAAAGGAAATGAAGTCATTCGTGGAGAGGAATGGGAGGGCGGACTTTTTCAGTTTTCCTAGAAGGTTTCAGATGGAAATTATTGCTCAGGTAAATTTCTCGCAGTCAAACTGTGTCATTTCCTACTTCAAGTAACCGATCAGTCATTTCTCAGACCTAAGACTGATTCTGGAAATACCATCCACTTACTTCGGATTAGTCGAAAACATTGTGTTGATATTCTTCAACATCCTATTTATAATTTTTAAATAAAACATCCCGGAATTCTAGGGAAACTTGGTTATCTTATGAAATACTGTACTACAGACGTAATGTCAAAAAATTAGATACTATTCATAATTGATTACCTGTTTCATAATATCAGTATGCTCTCATGAAACCTCTATGATTATCTGCTTGATTAGCAAGATTGAGGATACACTGATACTTTTAGCATCCTCAAAGAAGGCAGTTTAAACTTAAGTCTGTACGCAACTATATTTCTGCAACAAATTCTATTCTAATCACTGCGATACAATGTAAATTATATGCATTTTGAGAGGCACTTTTTTCCCAGAGAATAACTATGATTGTCTAGTAAGTGTTCTGGGAGACTACAGCAATGCCCCGGATCGCCTCGGACTCTTCGCGCCATAAGCGCTCTATATATATATATAATTTATTCACTTATATATAGGTATGTATTTCTAACAAGAAATTTTTCAGAATCTTGAGACAGCCCACAACCACCGTTGACCTTATCATTTAGATTTTTTGCATTGGCATGATTAAAGGAACATTAAGTCCATGCTGCTAGAGAGTTCCAACTTTTTTTTGCTTCTTTTTTCGCTCGAATACTTCGTCTTACCTAGTCATAAGGCTCTTCGTCACTATATTTAGCACCGTCTTGAAATTTAAAAAATTATTTAAATTCACCTGTGGAGACATTAATTCTTCGTGAACTTTTGTATTCGTTGTGCCGACAAATAAAAATTACACGTTTATACACAAAAGTGCTATGTTCTAAAGCGTTTTGTATGTCCTGCGGGCTCCCTTCGTCCTTCTACTTCACGACCGCGTGGCCCCGCCTATCTATTCTTTCGTCCTCTGGTCCTCCGCTGCCATTCTCGCCTTGTTATAACAACTCCAACCACTTAATCCCTGACCCTTCATACTAATCGTTTAAGTACCATTTGTGTTTACTTGTCTGGTTCGTATAGTTTCTGATTATTAATTTAATTATATTTAGTTCTATTAAAGACTATCTAATTATCAGTATTCACCTGGATAAAGTTTATTTTCCATAAACTATGTAATTTTAAATGTTAATTTTAAATTTCAGTGTTTTCCATAGCTATTCCCTACTTTCGGGGTGTGATGCAATCGACTGAATATGCTTTACGTGAAGACCCTTCTTTTATTAGCTCTAGTCTCAAATTCTTTTTCTGAGTGTCACTTAACAGTAGGTTTTAGTCTATCTTATAGTAGAAACACAGTTATTTAAAAGAGTTACAATTCAGAATGATCGGAACATTTTTCTGTGGTCAGTGAGTAACCCCACCACATTCTCACAAGGTTACCTCTTCGGGACTATACATGTTCCCTATACGGATGTTTGGGATCGAGGTACATTAATATTCTATCTTGTATTATATGGTTATATCCTAAATATTTTGTAGAGGTTGTGATTATATTAAACATAGTCCTTAAATTTGAGTGTTACTTTTATTGCAGTCCGATTTTGTGGTGAACAATTTTGTTGTTCGAAAGCAGAGAATTTTAGCCTCCACTTTAGCTGGTGGATTTCGCACAGCGCGAATTTTTGAGTAGGCTTTCACACCTCTTTGCTTTGTTCAACCGAGGTAATTATCCGTAAAGCTGAAAGGGAAATAATCATAATGTCAGATTATTTTGAGCGCGATTTATGTTAAGCAGCATATTTGCTAAGGAATAAAATAGTTTAAAAGTATATTTCATTATTGTTACAAATTATCTAGCTTTGTATCGATAAATCATTTTCATGTAATTATCATTATATAAGAAGTATTCAAGTAGAACTATGCAAGAAGGAAAAGAATGTGGCGAATTAATTACCGTTAATTTTTTTTGGAGTTTTTGTGGAATAATGTAAGAATGAGAAGATCTATTGGATGGTATTTTGGATAAACATAACTCTGTCCTTTATTATCGGAAACAATCATTGGAATCCAATTGAGAGATAATTAAGGAATCGTCCCAATGGAAAGCATGGGTACCACCTGCTGTTATAATAATAGGTGCGGCTAATTTCGCGCACATCTCCCCACTGTAATTACAGAGCAACAGATGGATTTCTTCATCGTTTATAACTAAATAATCCACATTTATTCTCATCCTCCTTACTTTTGATCCTTTTCAGTATAATTCTTTTTTTAAATCATTATAGTATCTGATCGGGTTCGAGAGGCATTTTCATTCTCGGATACCGTACTCTTTGAAGTGGATCTACACGATGAAAATACATTGAGAAAATTAATCAAATGTAAGAATCTTCGAAGAAAGCAGACTGTTCGCACTTATCTGTCTACAGAGCTTTATGATCGTATTAGTAACTGTGAGTTTTATATTTCATGAGAAATTAAACCTCCAATTTTATTATTACACCTACTAATACGTGTTTTTAGTTATGGCTCAATTCCGTAACAATTTATTGCTTTGGGCTCAAAAAGAAGAGTCATATGGTATTGATTCGTACAAAAGGGCACAGGAAATTTACGACAGCGTTGCCGGTAAGCAAAGTCATAATTCATGGCTCAAAATCAAATATAATATAAATAATTGAGTACATGTAGAATTTTTATCTTTTCACACTTGATTGAATTTGGTTTGTGTCCTATCCTGTCAATCTACCGTAAGTGCTCCAGGTGTTTCCAGAGCAGGTGTAAGTAGCGTATTTACATAAGCTTTAGGGCAAACGATATCGGGGAGCTCCACTTGTTGCGAGAAGCAACCAATGTCCTATGATACGTAAATATTGGTGTGTATAGATAGCAGAGAACAAGATGAGCTCAATTTGTTCGCACCTAAAAGTCTAGAAAATGTTGTGAATGTAGAGAGTGTATTATATAATATTTATATATTATTTATATATGACCTTACTCTTATCAATTTTAGGGAACTGGGATAGAAAACGGCCAGAGTGGCTGCTATTCGCTTTGTATCAATTGTGCGAGAATCTAGTAGATCGTTCAACGTCACCTATGCTAGATATGTTTCTAGCCCAGAAAGCGCTTGAAGAAGACAAAAAAATTCATGCTATCGAAACGGCTCATGAACAGTGTAATCCAGTCGTATCACTAAGTCAGAACGATGTGGGTTTTAACCAAAAAATTCAATTAATTTTCGAATATAGTAGGTTACATAAGTTGCAAAAATCCACAATGAAGATAACGACATTTATAAAGCATGATGTTTCTGTTCTGTGTACTAATGCAAATTTGGCCACTATTCAATATTGTCCACAGAAATTAGGAATCTGCATAATTACAGATGATATTCGAGTAGTGTTTCTCGTATTTGTTTGACATATAACTTATCCTTATTTTGACGCGTATGCATAGAAGTGTGTAAACAATACCATGTCACAAAGAACGAGTCAATTATGAACATGGAGGCGCAGAGTCCTAATGGAAGGGCACAAAGGAAAGTACCCTTGATGAGACTAGTAGATGTGGGAATGACACAACTGATTCAAAATAGCAGTTATTTAAAAGAGTACATTACAAATATAATTAACTTTCGAAGATTAGCTGACCCTAAACGGTTATTACGTACGAATCAATCGGAATTCAAGCTTATTCTGTAATGTATATAAAACTAATTACAGATAATCTTCGCTATTAACTATACAATGTATTACTTGGAGCACCTCCATGCTGCGCAGGAATTGTTCACTACGAAAAAACAAAGATCTATAAAGGAGTTGGTTGAAAGCTATCGGTGCGGCAACCTTGAGGAACGGTCCTTTGATGGCTATGATCTTTCTCGAATAGGATTCCAAATAGGAACAAACGTACGATCGAAAGCGATGAAAGTGCGCACTTAATCCTTTCATTATTTTTCATTTACTTATGTAAATTCACCCTATACATTATAATAGCTAAACAAAGTAGACCTAAGAGTTAATATTTATTTTAAATTTTACAGATTGATGGACAACTACGGGAAGACATTATTACCAAGAGAAATACTAGAATGGCACAACGATTGCATCGATTAATGGGTGAATATCCCAAGCAGACAGTTTTCTCTGCAATAGGAACGGGTAGGATACAGCTTTTACTACAGTGAAATACGGTATCAGAGCATTTAAGTGGTAAACTTATATTCTTACCTTACAGGCCATTTCTTTGGGAACGAGAGTATAGTCGAACATCTACGAGAAATGGGATACGTGGTCCAACGAATCAAAGATGGTGATATCATGTACGTTCAAAAACATTGCCTCATCTCATTTTTAAATATCACTTAAAAAGGGTTCCAATGCTCAGATCTCCTCCGTACCATGAGCGTAAAGATCATACCTTCAATTCTTTGTGGACCAAGGAACATTCCAAACCAGAAGTTCTTGATGTATCCATCGAATTTATCGAGTTAAACTCATCATATTCACTACCAATGTTTTTCCCACTTAGTGTCTTCCTTAGTTTTCACTTAGAATTTTACAAATTGTTTACTATTAATTAAGCTAACCGAGCTTGAAAGAATGTGATAGGACCTCAATTCCAGCTTTTAAATATTAATATTTTTATAAAATATACTGCTGATTTATTTGTCTCTTTATGACTTACAACTTACAAAATACCCAGCACTAATTTTAAAGGAAAGTACTACAAACTAATTGCATAACTGGTAACTATAAAACTAATAATATACTCAAAAATATACAGCAGTATAACACTCGTATAATTCTGAGCAAGCGGTACTAGTTTGTGACCTTGTCTAGAAGAGCTTTAGCAATTGTTGTCCCAAGTTTGGCTGGTGAATCCGTCACCTAAATTAAAACCTATAGAACTAAAAACCAGGAGTCATCGATTGTCAAATAGGCCACGAAGTATAATTACAGACCAAAACTCCGGCTTCACTGAGAGCCTTAATTTTATCAGTAGCCGTTCCTTTCCCACCACTAATGATGGCACCCGCATGACCCATTCGTCTACCTGGAGGAGCTGTGAGACCAGCAATGAAGGAAACCACAGGTTTCGCTGAACTACCCTAAAATAAATAAGAACTAGAAAAGTGCATTCGACTAATAGGCTGCATGTGACAAAACCTTAAAAGCAGGATTTCCTTACGGAATTATTTTCCAGAAGAAACCGGGCAGCTTCTTCCTCTGCAGATCCGCCTATTTCACCAATTAGAATAATACCTATAAACAAGTTCAAATAAAGAGGCATTATAATTACTATTTGATAACACACCTTTAGTTTCTGGATCTCCCAAAAACACACTCAAACAATCAATGAAGTTTGTCCCATTGAATGGATCTCCTCCAATTCCAACGCAAAGTGTTTGTCCTAGTCCTACAGCCGTTGTTTGATGCACCGCTTCGTAGGTTAGAGTACCAGAACGTGATACAATGCCAATAATCCCCTTAAAAAGAGACAAAACAAATGTAATAGGTATATTGTCAAAAAAGATGTTCGTTAGCGATGCATTTTTCCTGTTTTCAGCATCCACTAATATCCCTACCGTATTAGTAAAATACAAAAACCACTACCTCACTATGAAACTAGCTTTTAAAAAACATTAGAAAACCATGTATACAAAGATTCAATTTTATATAAACCCCACATAATACTCATCTGTCTTAATTTTAAAACCTCTATTGTGCTCTAAGTAATACTTGCCACAAAGAACTAGATTTATCGTTGTTTTTCAAGTGAACATACGACAAAACATAAATAAGTCACCTGCGTTAAAAACGGCTTATAGAAGAATTTGTTCAATTCCATAACATTCCTATTTCTAAATGAGAAAAAAAAACTGTTTACTTTTAAATGCTAGCAAAAACTGAAAAAATGTCCCTAACAATTGGTCATATTAACGAATTTTTCGAATTAAAATGATTATCTTACACTCCAAGTAAAATCTTCATTAAAACACTACGAGTTCTTATTCTATTGTATATTAAAGAATATGACTCTTAGTTTTCGCTTATTTATAAACATTCCCAAAACTTGAGATAGCGGACAAAATACTCATTACTGCATAGCACAAAAATAAGATAGCAATGCACTATATGGTAATATTGTTTAAAAAAATGGAATTTATAATTGAATAAAAAACTAGCAATCCCAAAAACTAATGAAATTATCTATGACATATAATAGATAGAATCACTAAACCTTTTTATGAATATGTCCTGGCATAATTCCAATCTTGCATTCATCTGCAGCAATAATACCCGGACAGTTTGGTCCTACTAAACGTGTCTTATTCTGTTTCAACAAGCGGCCTTTCACTCGAACCATATCCTAAATATGAGTACAATTAATGGCAAGACAATATAATAATAGTAACCGTTCTGAGATTCGCAATGACCGCAATGACCTGTTGTGGGATTCCTTCTGTAATACAGACCACTAGAGGAATTTCAGCATCGATAGCCTCATCTATAGCATCAGCAGCGAATGGAGCCGGAACATAGATGACCGAAGCATCAGCACCCGTTTTTTCACGTGCCTAATATTTGACACGATTTATGGTTCCAATTCATAATTGATTAGAGCTTTGAGATACGAAGTATAATTTATACACCTCCTTTACATCTCTGAAGACTGGAAGGCCAAGATGCGTCTCTCCAGCTTTTTTCTGATTGACTCCTCCCACTACTTTAGTATTGTATTCCAACATTTGTTTTCCATGAAATGTTCCCTAAAATTCGCAATTTTATTAATCTCCAAACCAAAAATGTTAAAACCGCAAATTATATACCCACTTGTCTTCCAGTGAATCCTTGAATAATTATCTTCGTATCTTTACCAATCTTCAAAGCATTACGAGTGTTTGTATACAGTCGAAAATTCTCTAAAATAAAAAATATTATCACAAGCTTATGTGGCATTGGAACAATAGATATAACAACATTTGTTTAAAAGAAGTGATTTGTGACCTAAACACGAAATAAAGATATACATTCAAAAACAGTAAAACAATTACCAGGTAGTTGCGCTAATTAATAAAATGAAACTAAACACATACCTTTAGAAAGTAATTTCGGCAATTGCGACAGTGTACCGGAGGAAAACATAGTAGAAATTATTGGTTATACCCTAATAAAAACAATTGTTATAAAGCTTCAAAAACATTAATAATAAAATTTATTAAAAATTCGGAAAGAAACAATGCCCGAGTTAATTCAATTCAATAAAATTTTAACAATAATTAATCTAAATCTTCTGTTTATAAAAATATTAGATAAAATACCAAGATATAAAGTGAATTATTATCACGCTTTAAAATTTTTTACACTCATTATTTAAGAGATTGACTTATACTCTTTTTATGTTATTTATAATTTAACTTGGTTTTATGTAGATATTAATTCCAATCAGTGCTTGAAAATCTACTAATGATTTAAAAAAATCAAAACATGCATTTCTAAATGCAATCTAACAAGAACAGTTTGAAATAATATGCTTAAAATTTGATCCTATCTAAAATCTGTCAATAAGCTAACTATATGCATTTAACCCAAAACATAGTTAGATAATACACTAAAAATAATTTTTCGTGGTTTGTAAATCTATTGGATACGCAGCGAATTCTTTGACTGAGTAATTGTACATGCATATACTGCAGTGTTGACAATTGATCAGTTCTTTGGAATAACGAAAGGCAAATGTGCTTGTTCATATTTTGAAAATATAGATTCGAAAAGCTATTTTAAGTAGTATTCAAAAGTGAGCTGTGCATCAGTTTTGCATTCTTAGCATCTTTTTATATGACGCTTTATTTCAGTTATCCATTTATATATATCTTTAGAATATTTGGGGTAGTATTTAGCACAATATTATTTCTTCCTTGTTATATAATTGACAAAATTTTTGAATAACAACAATAAATACTTGACATGCATTACCTGCTGCTTTAAATAGGGTATTATTAAGTGTTTACATGATTAGACTTGGTGATAAATGCGCAGTACATGAACTACTGATATATCATTGTAGCAGTAGTGGAAGTTATATTGGGGCTAATCTTATGATATCCGGTCACCTTCCGTTGCCAAGGGAACTTCATGTACATTAGCTAATCAAGGCAAGATTCCCCACAACACTCGATTAGGGCTTCATTCTAGACCATACCCTCTCTATTGGTTTAAATTGCTGTTAAATTGTTTAAATTGCTACTATAGATGTTAATCCTTTTTAAATAGCAGCATTCATAACAGTTAAGTCAGATTTTCCATTGCTACTTAGTAATATTTCAGCAAAAATGGGAGACTATAAAATGTTCTTCAAGCAGTTCTGGGAAATGCTACAGGAATATGGAGTGGCACTATTTACTACAACAATTTTGGTAAGTTCCAAAACTATGTCATCCGCAGGATTCGAACCTGCGCCCTCCGAAGAGGACTGCGACCTGAACGCAGCGCCTTAGACCGCTCGGCCAGAATGACCTGGTACCAGGCGTAAACTACCAATAATTGTTACTGATATAAGCTTTTTACGTGGTAAATATTTCCATAACTATTACATAAAAATATCTATAATTATGTTTTCTTTTAGAGTGGGTTAACATTGGGTTACCTATTACATTACGTGAAAAATGTGCGCCCACTTAAAAAAGCGAAGCATGCTGAAAAGCAAAATGAAAGTGAATTCGATGAACACATTTCTGTGGAAGAACCAGAAGGTATTTTTATTATTAGAAATACCTTAAGTTTTATATAGTTTAATTGTAGATTTTATAACTTAACTTATGCCAAAATTTATATGCAAATATTGTTAAAGATGGAGATTCCGCTATGAGAGGACAGAAACAGATAGGAATAGTAAAAGGAATGATTAACAGTGAAGTGGTAAGCATTTCTATAGTATTCCGATGATTCGCATTTCTGAAGACTCTTCTAATTTTAATTATATAATTTATATTTAAGTTTTCGACCCTACGGAGGAAACCAATTTACGAGGGGAAAAAAAAAAGCCTAGAGGGCTCAATAAAAGATACTGGTCGGTTATTAATTACACTGATTGGTCATATTATTTATCGATTTTGAGTGGTTTAATAGGGATTTAGTAAGTTTTATATCTATGCAATAAATACCGAGATGAGACTAATAAAGACTTATATTTTCTAGACGATACTCGTCCTTTATTTTCGAGTGAGGAATCAAAAAGAGAAGAAAACATTCTTACAAAGGAAAATACAAGTCAAGCAACCACTGACGAAAGCGATGATGATGGAGTGGTAAATACTGAGTTTTAGTGTGGCAAATTACAATACAATATTGCTTTCAAGAAGAGCATAATTTCGTTGATTTTGCAGTGTTAAGGAAAAATTAAATCGTAGTTTTCTAAGTAATGAACTTTTAGGTTGTTGTTGAAAACAGTAGTGGACGGAAAAAGTCTGATAGTTTCGGGTTGGTGAGTATCAGAGTCAAGTTACAATAATACAATTCATCTTAACTATAGATGGTTTATGACTGGGTTTTAGGAAGCAAAGTCACTTGAAGACCATGAATTAATGGGAACGTTGGGTAAACTGCACGGAAAATTAGCAACAGCTCAACTTAGGGCACGCACAAGGAGAATGCAAGCCGATATGACTGCAGAAGAAAGAGATGATGTACGATAAATGTTCACCATTGTACTCAACAAGTCTCTTAATAATTTTTTTATATTTTTGAATTATAATCCTCATTAAAATATGAATACTCATCTGTTCTAGGAAGCTAAAGCTAAGGCAAAGCAGCTCGAGTCAATCATGGCTTTGATGATGGAAAACAAGGAAAAGTTCGGGTTAACTAGTGAGGATGACATCAAAGAGCAACTAAATATGTATAACTTTTGATCGCTCTTTGTGTTACTTTGAGATTGTCACTGAGTTCATTTAATTTATACCCAGGCAGATTGGACATCATTAACATGAGCATGATTCTGTGGTGATTTCACGTAGTTCAGCTGTCATAGATTCGTTTGTACGCTACATGTATTGTCCTAATATATTTATTTATTTATTTAACGACTACATATGTAACATGTGATTATACTTTTATAATTCGGATACTGGTTTATTATGTAGTAAGTATGTAATAATAAACAAGGATTATCAAAAACCTTTATGAAATGTTCTTCCAATACTAACATGAAGCAAATTATTCTTTGCAAATTTTCTTACTCTGAGGTATGTTTAAATTAAATCCACTAGCTAAATCATATTGTCAGTTTGGCCTAGGGCAAAGTTTTCACCGCAGTATCTTAAAGAAAAGCTTATATCGGTTGATTAAACTTTGAAAGTTTTATGAATAGAGTCGCTAAAAGGTGTTTCCACTTTATTACTTGTTGGTATGATTGGAACTTAACAACCATAGTGAATGTGGTTAAGCTTATAATGGGTCAAATAGTTCTCCCAGATATCATTAGATACATAGATTCTTTGGTATTTGTATTGAAATGAGTAGGGTAATGTAACTTATTTCGCTCAAATTTCCGAAATTATATTAAATAAAAAAGATAATACTCTATTACCACATTTCAGCTTTTCCATTACATTGTTATTTTGCGCATAATCTAGTGTGCAGAGCGGAGAGCAACAGGAATGAGCTCATTGAATATTCATCGTTAACAAAAGGTGGTTGAGAATTTAGAACGCATAGCTAGCATGGATGTGTTGAAAGAATAGAGATGCATATTATGTTGTGACCAGGTGTGGTTGGACACATTATGTTCTTTGCAAAACCACCGTGGTCCTTCCGCTTACTTTGCACGCTTTACTCGTGCTTACAGCCAACCATGAAATCGCCCAATTTGATTTCAGACTAGTCGCGCAACACAGTATGGACGCCGAAAACACTTCAGGCGTGCCTAATGTATCATCACTAATCTGGCAGGATTACTTACTTCTCTACATAATTCCAAACTTTTCTTTGCAGTGGCGAACACTTATGAATTTAGTAAACTTTCTACTTTTTTGTACTTTTCTTCTATTTTCCCTTCTTTATTCGCTCTCTTCTGGTCTGCCCTCCCCATATTTTCATTCTCACCTTCCTTTCTCTCTCATTTCCTCGAGTTATTTTGCTTTTCCTTTCCACATCGTTTAAATTGCTCTTGAGATTCGTTCGGTCACTTAACTACATAGATTTCGCTTCCTAATCAAAAAAAAAATTCCACCAGTTAATTGTTACTATCTAAGCTGTTTTCACATATTGTGCTAGAAATCGACACCCTTCTATGACATCAGGCTCCGTTTCGAAATATAATTATGCTTTGTGTTTGTTTTCTTTTCACTCTGTTTTCATCTCCCTTGGTGTTTCTTCCAGTGAAGGTCGTTCCGTATGCTTCTCCGTCTAGATTTAAGCGATGCAAGATGTTTACTACAATGTTCCCCATTGTTGGACCTCTTTTTACGGGTCAGAATAGTCGCGTTACACCTCACTATATACATAAACATAGATAACTCTGCATATTAAAATGCAAAAGCTTAAACATTACAAGTGCTAATAGATTCTTTACTTACTGCAGTATACTTTGTGTGAAAAGTTATTCATATAGAATTCAATGGCACATACATTTATTTAAACATTATAGATACTAAAATTGGAGTGTTAGTATTTGTGAAGCAAAGTAAAAAATAGGTTCCTTGTTTCTGGTGGTAGCATAGGGAAGATATTTCATTACCCTTTAACTCAACCTTCCCTGCAACTCCTACGCGCCGCCTCCTCATTTGATTACTTTTCTCCCTATATACCCCGCTTCCATACGCCAGAACTTCATTACAGTTCTCCATTTTAAAGAACGGGCTGTATATAATCATGTTCGCTTTTGCGTCGCAGTGCCAAAATATTGTGCAGAAAACAACGCAGCATGATAAAGCCGAAAATGCAAGGTCCGACTCTTTTCTTGAAATAACTCATATTTATACCTTTCTCCTACCATGTTTGTTCTCTTATTTCCTTCTTATTCTATATCATGCACATACTTTTTCTTCACCTCCATTTCAATGTATAATATGATGGTTGTTAACGTCTCTTGATAGTTGTTGAATGTTTATAAATAGTACTTTTGAATATTTTTAGGTAGATGATTTAGGGAAATATCATTGTAGTTGTGGTTTATGGTTTTTGTACCTTTATATTTGTTTTACATATGTACTAAAACCCATTTTACCAATACATAAATGACGCACTTGCTCATTTCATTATGATAATATAAGGGGTAGGGCATGAACAGAAATAAGCACAGACTCGTCGGCAGTGAAGTGATTCCATCTTCAAGGGAGATATAGTATCGTTAGGCAATAACTACTTCATTTCCCTTGCTCCTTCATTTTAGGATCTAAATAAATTATTTATAGGTGGTCGTTCTTTCGAATTCATTACGATATAGATTTCCTTCCTCTGCCAGGAGTTTATATTATCAGACGGATGTCCTAGAATAATTTCGATTAGTTTTACACATGTTTACAGGGCAAATTTAGTTCTACTTGTGTCAAAAACGAGCATAGTGCATCACTAAATCTCGATGTTGTATAGCCTCAAATCACTATGATCTGTACTTATTGCGAAGTAACTACCAAATGTTGAAGATAAATAATAAAATCAGATTGAGACCACACTTTCTTCATGTTTTTAGCTGAAAGTTGAATCAATTATTATCTCATATCATCCATGCTGTGACACTTGTCATATTCACGTCTGCTTTTACCACAAATCATGTTTCTCAGACTAATTTCGCTTGGCTGAGAGATAGTTCATTCTCTGTCTAATGAATCCCATCTAATTAATATTTTGTGTTCTTATTATTCTGTTTTGATAACCCTTAGTCAACAATCTTTTCATATATTTTCAGATATGGCATTAATATATGCAAATGCAGTCAATAAACGAATGAACAATCCCATCGCAAAGTCGAAGAAGAAGAATACCCAGTCATGTCCTTTCAGAGATGAAAGCCCAAGTGATTTAAGAGAAAATAGAAAAAGAAGCAGTAGTAGAGAGAAGACTCCAATAAGAAAAGTGTAAGATTACACACCTTATACTCAACTTTCATCACACTGATTCCATAGTTTTTATTAACTAAATGCAATAATACTGAATTATAACTATGGTCTAATAAGTTTAGATCGCATAATTAAATCTAAGCCATTATGTACACCCCACTGGCTCGTTAGCAGATCCTCTGAACGCATGTTTTCAACCTCTTCCCAACATCCAAACTGGGAATCAGCATCTAAAATTGTATTAATTAGTTTATTCATAGTGCGTTCAGTCTGCGGATGTAAATGATTGCTGGGAATAGTATAAAATATAGAAAGTAGATAGTGCATTGTATATATTCAAAAATTCTTGGACTTGCTTTGATCTCTCTCGAATGATCTCATTAATAGAGTTCAGTTCGGGATCAGGCTTCAGATTTATTTTAGGAACAGTTGTTCAGGTCATGCACTGTTTCACAGCAGTCACATTCAAGTGGGAGTTGTTCCCCCCATGCTGGATCAAATACTTCAGAACATCTACATAGACCAGTTCAAAGGAGTAAAACGAGGTGAGCAATGATGTTTAAATAGCCATCTTAATTTGCGATGATTACATCACAGTGAAAATGTGCCAATTTGCCAATTATTCTAAGCAGTTAGTGAGATATGATACCTGTATACATTTCCTATTCAATTATGGTTGTACTTTGCAGTTGTGGTGATCTGTTGAAGAAGATAGACGAGGATGCCGCGCAGCGGAAGACTTCACATCCCGTGATGAGTCAATCAACCACAAGCCAACAACTGTCCGGATCGAACAAAGGAAGAAACGATGATAAACAGGCCCAAGCAAAGAAGAGGCTTATACAGGTGGATGGGTTTTGAAATGTCGCCTATAAAAATGCGTGGAAATAATATAAATAGTATAACTACTATAACTTATAGTGAATGACCAGTATTCGAACAATTACTTAGTATTAAATTTAAGTTAGTAATAGTAAATGTTTTGATCAAAAGAGATAACACCAAACTGTAAAATCGAATTTGAATCGAAGATAAATTATTTTTAGATAATTTAAGAGTGGTTTAAATTAGATAACTTATTTCGAAGTTATGTTTAATTCGTAAGCGATAATAATATTATTGCTGAGTTTAATGTGCTTAATTTACGCTTCAAAATGGCCAGAAAAATCTTATTAAGTTGAAAAATTTTTAAAAGTAACTACTTTAATTTACAGACAAAATGCAATAATAGTGGCAAATTCAATTGCATTCTACATTTTCTAGCTGTTAATATAACGTAAAAACTTAGAATTAACTTGTCTAAAATAATAGAATGCGAACAATTCCTCGTGTTAAGAGGAAAACAACATTTTAGTTACGCATATGATCCCTCAGTAACATTTGACTTTGTAATTTCGAATATTTAAGTATTCATATTAGAAGTATCTTAATTTAAAACGGTACAAGTAGTAATATAAGTGGAGGTTATCTATTTGCACAAAACGAATGAGTTGTTATAAGATCAAGTTGTTTTAATATTTAATCACATGCCACCTGAGTAGGACTAGAATATCACAAATTTCAAATAAAAAATTTGTTAACCATCTTTTGGAAATTGCTCTTGACTGTTTATCTGAATTAAAATAATTGTTTTTTATTTCTTCAGCTTAATTATCTCTTTAATTAAAAATTCCTTGACTGTTGTTGCAGAAGAGTCAAAGTAATACTCATCACAAAGTCCAACTCAATAGCTCATTAAATGTAGCTAGTTAGACTTATTTGAAATATATGAAGAAATAAACCATAAATTTAATCGTAATTTGAATTTACGAATTCAGTCTGTGATTGGCTAACATAAAATGACATTTCTGTGTCTACTTGAATAAATAATCGAGTGAATCCATAATAAAAGTGATTTACTTCATACGAATAGAATGTTCATAATATTTATCTTTTTACTTCTTGTTTAGGGAGCTAGTCTTATTGACATTCTCGAGAACATGTCTTCCTGCATCTAATTAGTGGCCTGGAGACCATTTCTCTTGCAGCGTCTTAATTCGAAATGAGACAGCCTGTGGGGAGATAACATTAGTTGATTAACAATTGTGTGATGAGAAGAAAATTCATTCAGAAAGTTACATCGTAAGCACGCAGTTGGCTACACATTTGATGAACAATATTTTTACCGTTCAAATTACCATCTAATTTCAGAAGTACAATCTTGAACATAAATATGAAAAGAAAAATATTGGTCCTGCCAAGGAGGGTGAAAGACGAAGAAGTATTAGTCTCAATTCCGACCAGTGGTCTGATCAGCTAGCTGGTGGGAACGATAGGTAGGATTTTATTAAACTTCTGTTGTATATGATTACTTTCCATACCATAAGAGAGAATATATGTAACCTCTTTTTAGTTCGTCGATAAACAGTGTTCTTATCAAATAAAAGGAAAAAAAACTTTCTAAAACGATAGCAAAAACGATATGCTCTAATCAACGGTTTCCCTTACACAATTTGCACGCAAAACTGCATTTTTTCTTGGTACTGAGCTCCGTTCCCCAATATCAGCAGTGTGCACAGTTCAATGAAGTAAACATCCTGGTTGAAATAATATGATTAGCACAATTTTGTTTCAGAAACAAGGAAAAGGATGGTGCTTTCCAGAAAATGAAACGGAAATTCAGCAAATGGAAGCTTTCGGGAAGATTTGAGTGAATCGCTTTTGTATTTTCAAGATTGATCTGCCTGAATCTTACAGCTATTTATTTCTATGTTATTAAGAAAATAAACGACTTTTTTAAATTATGGGTAGTGTTTATAATAGTTTATAAACTATTAGAATATAATAGCTATATGTGCTTGACTGCACAGAAAAGTCATAGATAGCTGTCATTCACCTCTTGATGCCTAAATATCCACGCAGCAAACGACTTGGTACATGAAAGTGGAAATGTTTTATTGAGTTACCATTTGTTCGAAATCAAAACAATTAGGGTGCACATGCAATACCCAGCTGGGGTTGCACCACCCTGCTTGAAATTCCAATCATTTCTCTTACTTAGGGCTGTCAATCAAATGCAATAAAAACCGTACACATACAGAGAATCACGTTGCATTGGTGGAATAATCATAAATTTCCATAATTCATCATGTGAGTAGAGCTAAATAATAGCATCGAAAACCTAGAATTGTTTGTTAATATGCTGACGTTCGCTGCAGTCTTTGGTCCACTGAAAATTTATGCAAAATCTCTTCATATTTATATGGTCTGTATTGGCACACATTACGTTGCCTGGTTAAATGAATTATAGGTTACGGTAAAGTTAATTAACTTTATCATAACTTCTAATGAGAGGCTTTTGAATGTTTTATCTTGTAACACGTGATGTTGCGTCATGAAACGCAGTACCACCTTATGATTTTGCTATTTGTTGCAAACTGATTATTATCCTTCACTGGTCTGACAGCATTGCTTATGCTCCCATATTTATTATTTTCGCTAATACTTCCTAACTTTATTTTCACTTACTTCCACAATTATGTTCTAATATTTCTATACCAGCTTAGCAATTCATGCTCGCATAGTCGCACTTCTAGTCTTAAGACTTCGATAGATTTCTAATGTCCTATTTTTGCCCTACGGTGATGTGTCATTGATTTCTTCTCCACCTTCACTCTTAATCGGCTTCAATAGTTAGTTTGGGAGTGCCGCCTAGTCAACAGGGAAACCCTCCTTATCGGAAGACCATTCTGACATAGATGCCTCTAGTAGCCCCCGCCAGTACTTTGTTTACGTGATACATTTTCTTAAATTTATATCACCAATAATTTCTCTAAGTAAATTCTTTTTTCATCTTGTAAAAAACAATAGATTTATTTATTGAGACTTATATCTACAGAGCATTTAATAATAATAGAATCACAATTTTTCTTAGACACGATCCCAAAATCTTAAACTCCTAAATAGGAATTCCCATATTACCATTTATGTTATAGGAGAGTGACTGGTTGTTTACCTGAAAAGAGGATAATTACTATGGCATTTATAACTCCTTTAATGAGAAAAGACTTCAACATTTATTCGAAGAGGAAGACCGACAGAGATTACAGAACTACGCCCATCACTATAGCCCGGAAGACAGAAGAAAACATAGGTATGTTGTACACATTCACCAGTTATTAGTCTTTTTCTTTCAAAAGTGGTGTGTCTCTGAAAAATAATATTTTTAATAAGTGTGTTCAGAATAATGTTGTCATTTATTCTCTGTATTACCTGCTTATCAATCATTAATTATCTTCATTAAAAATACCAGTATTCGCAGAAAGATACATTTATGACAGGCTTATCATTCTTCACTAGTTTCACCCAGAAAAAAAAACAATTAATTAGAGTTACTCGTTTCTAGTTAACGAAGGTACTTCTCTTGATTCACTACTCGATCGGAAAAGAAGAATGGAGATGATGAGAGAACGAAGACAACGGAGGTATCAGAGAAAGAGACAGCCATTAGTATTGAGAAAAATATCTGAGATCAATGAAGATACAGAAACAGATGACGAACCAACTTTTGACGATATCGAAAATGGATTTACAATATTGCGAAGACTGACTGAAGTAAGAGTATTAATAATTTTAAAATTTCTACCATTAGAATTCATGATTAGTGGTCAATTAGATATTGTTAGCATATTTACAGGGTGATGAAAATGTATCAGAACAATCTTCAGAAAACGATGAAAATGAAGAAGTTGCCAAAACGGAGCCCATAGATAAGAAACAAACGGAACCAAAAAAGCGAGGTGTTTTTAACATGTTCCGTTGGATGCGTAAGTACTCACTCAAGATTAAGCAGTGATTGTATATTAATTATATGGCATATTTCACGTCATAGCTAACCAACTTTCTAATCATATTTGTGTAAGTTCATCGACTACTTGTACATAAGACAATACTGGTTTAATTCGCGATGAATTTCACTCCTAAGGGTCTTCAGATATCAATGTAAATATTCTACATATATTATATACTGTATTATTTCAAGATTTTAAAAACACATCACCAACTTCTAACAAGAACGTATTAATCACTAGGATAAAGTGTAATAATGTGGGGAATTTCAAATTACTACCAATATTAGGAGAAACAGTAAAATATGCCGAAACAAAATTACTACCGGAAATTACTTTTAAGAAGTTTGTAAAAAACAAACTGCACTTTTTATTTATAATAATATATTTCAATACCAGTGAAATAAATAAAATATCTACTACTTAAACAGTTAACTTGAGCAAGTATAGACGACTATAATTGTTCACTAACAATTGAGTAGAGTATGAAAAATACAATATCACAATCAACAGCTGCTCATTGTACGAAAATAGTTAGACATCACAGCAATTTACACTAGAAAATAATAGCCAACATTAATAATAACCTGTAACTCAGAATAATAGTAATACTAATAATAAAGCAACAAATCAACGCGAATATAAACATAACGTACTCCTACCACTATCTTAAAACACTGAATACTTTAAAATGTAAGTCTTACCCATCTTATTCTATCCTTTTCTATGCCTTAGCAACCACTTAAAAAGAAAGAAAGAATGCCGGGCTTTATAAAATAGATAGCTAATATCTCAGAAATTTTGTGATAAATTAAAACACATCTTAAACATGTAATAATCAACACCATCACAACGAATTACTCCCGTAATGGACAGCTTATCGATTGAAACTTAATATACCCTATGACAGTAACTTGTAGTAATTATTACTTACAAACTCATAACGACCCACATTATTTATGGTACAATTGTAATATGGTTATGTGACACTAGCAAAATGAACATTCAATATTTCAGTGAGAAAGAAGAGATTATTAGATACTAATTATTTATCCCTACCATAACTATTTTTTTCTAAACAAATCCAAATCATTGTCATCAGAATCATCGAAAAGTCCCTTGCGAATTAGGGGTTTTTCCACAGGAGAAGATACCAAAGCTGTTTTAAGACCACTTGGCTTCCCTACTTCACCTAAAATATAATATTACTCACAAAATGCAGTAATACAACTCAAGATATGATGGAATTACATATGGTATTCTCCCGTTTCTTCTGCACTGCATTTGGGTCAACCATCTTAATATTCTTGAACAGCTCATCATCTTCACTGTCTGATTCAAAAAGAGATTTTTGGGCTGATGACTTTTTTGATGTCTTCCAAACCATGGATGATGATGCACTAGAACATAAATGATCATAGATGGTGATACACTTGAACATGTAAAATGCGAAATAGGAAACCCACCTTCCATTTAATGTTCTAGCCTCTTCATCTTTATCAGTCTTCGAGTGATTTTGACTAAGGTATGTTTTGGGTGATTCTACCTTTGGACCAATATGCATGTGAGTGCTTTCAGATGAGTCGATTGGGATTACATTTTCTAATTTCTTTCGTGGAGGACGCCGTGAAGGACCTTTAGGTCGGGACTGTAACATTACGTAAATCCATGAGGTCTATTGGAAAATCATAACTACTGGGACTATGGGAAATGTTTAAAAAAATACCTTATTAACAGATCCAAGCAGTTCCGTATTCTTTTCGAGAAATTTTGAAGATTCTGAATCATTCTGCCCGAATGGTATAGTATCAGTGGAAGATAGAGACGTTCTACTACTCAGAAGATCAGGATATTCAACTGACTCATTACTTATAGTCGAAGATTGTCGCGAACCCTGCGAGATATCATTTAGCTCTCAGAAATACAATTAGATACAAAATTACATCAAAGGAAATAGAAAAAAAAAATATATGTATATACATAAAGGCATACTTACTACTAGTGATGGCGGTCCCATTGAAAGCTTGCTATTCAAAATATTAGCGAACGCAGAATTAGATAATTTTCCAGGCATATTTTCGCCTTCGTCACTCTTTACAACAGGCGTTTTTGAAAGAGATATATCAGGTGACTTTGGTCTAGTTTCAAGTGTTGGAGATCCAACCTAAACAACACATGCATAGTTCTTCAATACATAATTTTAATTTACGAACTAAATTCTAGAAGTATTTTGGTTATCATATAATAGAAAAATAAATAATTATGTAAATTTTGTTTTAAAATTTCCTATAGCTCCAAAACTCATGTATATTCAGCATAAGTATGAAGAAAGTCACACTATGTTACAAATAATGAACACCTAATAAAGAAATTTGCAATTTTAGATCTGTTTATAACATTTAGTAGAAGATAGACTAACTACAGATGATTTTCAGATTTAAACAGAATTTTAAACGACGCTTAATTATGCACGCAGGTGAGAAAAATAAATTTAAATTTATGACCTCATAATATTTTGATGAATAGAAGCATATAGTGATTAATTTTCTCATTATATACGGTGATTTCGCTGAATTCTCTATGCATAAGTAAAAGTAAAATGGCATAGCACGTTCACATCTTTAATTTATCGACAAAATATGTAGGCAGCGAAGGCAATTTAAAATAAAATCCTCAGATTTGGGAACAGTGCCGATCTTACCGGTTCTGTAATAGTTTGTACAGCAGGGCTCCGATGATTTATGGGGGTATCCTGCAAACGAAATAAATTTTATGTAGACAACCTGATACGAAATGACAGATATAAAATATAGCTGTTGTTTAAAAGTATCAAAAAACTTGGTGGATAGAGAGCTAAAAAGTAAGTTATAACTTTAATGTTAATTTGTAAATATGCTGATATGATAAGAATATTAGTACCATTAACTTAACAGATAAAATTAAACTACGCCTCTAAATTGTAATTTCTCTAAGCGAAAGTCGTAGTAAAGTAATATTTAAGAGGAAAGTTCATTTGCTTTAAAATAAACATTAGGCATCGGTTAATACAAAATATAATGACGAGCGATAGTGGAGTGCACACAGCGTATTACACTCAACACACTGCGCATGCTAATTCATTCCGTCCGGTGTCATCAGCAACAACAAATATACAGGTGTAACCAATCAACGATAGCTTAAAAGCTAGATAACCAAATATTTGAACATAAATATTCAGCTTAAGTACGATAAATAGTTTACTTAAAGCATACGTTTCAGTAGATAATATAAAATCTGGATTCTATTAAACATACTTGTATACTCTTGAAAAGATCCTCAGCGTCCGAATCAGAATCAAATAGACTTTTGAACTTAGAAGAACTTGATTTTGTCTTAATTTCGAGAACAGGTGGTGATCGTTTAATCTAATACACTTCAATATATTTTCGAAAAGAAAGGTAATTAAGCAAAATGTAACTACTGAATATACTAACCGTTTCAACTTTGTTATCGGAAACTCTATCTATAGATATAGGATTTGTCAAAGACTTGTTTAGGGATTTGAAAAGAGAGTCTTCGTCATCACTATCGGAATCGAAAACATTCTTCAGAATTCCTTTCGATGTATGTGACTAAATAAATAACTATCAGTTATCTGATCTCACAGAAGAAGAATAGTAAAAATATTCAAACCTCATTCTGTGCCAATCTATCGCTCTGAGACTGGAATTGTTTTGTTGGTTTATCATCAATTATTTCACTTGTAGATTTAAGCTGTACTTTTTTGATTGTATCCTCGGTCGTTATTTTGTTCTGGATTCTTTCAGCAGCTTTTCTTATTTCATTGGCGAATATAACAGGAGAAATATTTTCGTTTTCTGCAGAAAAAAACTACTGAACAAATTTATTCCAGAATATTCTAAAAGAACTAGATATTACTTACGATTTATAACTGTTTGTAAAGTCGTTAATTCTGGTGCAGTACTAGTCGATAAATTTTCGCCAGAAACAGGTGCAACTTCACTCCCTACTTGACAATTATCTGCATCAAATGCGAGAATGAATGATTTCTGAAAATTTAACATCTCTTAATGTGAATGAAACTAAAATATTCTCCCATAAAGATACAGTGACACGTTTAACTGAATATAAGTGTGCAGGCGGAATAATTTTTTAAGAACAAACGCACAGAAGCAAATATGTCATCATCCTCATCAATAGGCCTGCTACATAATTTAGAATTGGAAGTAACTGGATCTGGTGATTTAGTCAAAATCCTAAAACAATATATTAAGTAACATTAAATTAATTTAAACCACGTATAACAGAAATATTTCGTCAAAACTCAGACCTTTTTTGTGTGGATTGTAAAACATGTATAGAGTTATTCTCTGGAAACTGTCCAATTATCGTTTGTTCACGACTAGATATTCCAGTGGGTGTTGGCGAATAAGACGCCATAGTTATGGATGGCTTTGGTAAGTAATCTCCTCCTGGTGTCAAAGATGTTGATACTACTGTCGAAGAACATAAAGAATCAGCAGAACTGGATATAACTGGAGGCGGTGAAAAAAATGCCGTACTACCAATTATTGCAGGAAGTGGTGAACTGTAGGCGACCTGCATAAATTTATCAAATAGTTAGAACAAGTAAGAGTTATTTAACATTTAAAAATACTTACTAAAGGATCAGATGACGGTCGTGAACTACTAGTAATACTGCCATTGGTATGGATGTGGTCACCGAAGGAAGTCTATGCAGTCAAAATAAGTGGTAGTAATGAGGAGGAATAGTTATATAATTTCAAGTCAACACCAACCAATGGAAGCTGAGAAAACAACTCAATTCCTTTATCTATAGCATTTTGTATAACATCTATGGTTTTTGCCTGAGAGTTAACGTCGCAATTCTGGAATTTCAAAAAATTGCATTTAAAATACTCTGAATAAAAACTGGAATCATACCGATGATTTTTCCGCAGGGTTAGATACTGATATATGGCAATCTTCCTGGACTTTCTATAAGATAGAAATTCGCTGTTCGTTTATGCTTAAATTTGATTCAAAAACAACATATTTCAAGTGAATTACTTAAAGGTGCCCCAAACAATAATTGAAATAAGTTACAGATGTAGAAAGTAGCTCTAATATTTAACTACTCTAGATTATAATTCACTATTAAAATAATAGTGAATTGCATTGCCTAACCTGCTCAATGAATTTCGTATTGGCCAGTAACATGATAGAACAATTCATATCCTGTATACTAGCATCTAATATTCCTGTATTTCTAGTCAGCTCAGAAAGTTTGGATTCCAGATTCCCACATCTTGATATAATACTATTCGTTACTTGTTCAAGTAATGTACACAACTAAATTGATACATGATTAAAATTATACTTATATAAACCAATTTAAAAATAAAAGTAAATAAGAAAGAGCTCAAGTAAATATTTGATACAGCATTTTATCAATATTGAGAACTAAAAGCGTAAGTCAAAACTGATCTTGTAAAAGCTTAACCTCGTTATCATCAGCTAATGTCCACCGGGCGACATTTCCTTCCAATTTAATAATGCTCTCTTCCATAATAAGATGATAAATCAGGTGCGCTTGAACAAAATAGGCAGGAAAATCAAGCAAATTATCACATACACACACTACACCTGTGCAATACTGATCACTGAAAAATCACTAATCAAAAATAAGTCTTTCCCAAAGAATGATGCCTTGTCAAATTTACTCACTTCTAAAAGGCTAGAGCACAGACAACGGAGTTTCAGAAACGCAGAGAAAGAAGTAACTTTGTTAGTCAGTGGAATTTTCAACATCATACTTTCCACCCTTGCATTCTCATTTCAGTACTAAAATCTTCTCTTTCAAAAATATAGTTCAGCACCCATATCTACTTTATTAGCCATATACTGTTATTTCCGTACGTATTATTTCCAATTCATCAAAATAATTAATAATCATGGATATGGTGGATTTCTAAAAGTCGATAGAGCAAAATACACTTATTAGCTAATTATAAATATTTTTAATATGCCAAACATCTAATAGAATATATGTCCCTTAAATATCACAACGTTCTCCTCCAATAGCAACAACAGTTTAGATATTTTAACATTTTCCATGATTACGATTAAAATTGCACAGTAGTTCCATAGTGAATATTGGATATATTACCAACATGAAATTGCATGATATTACTACAAGATTATCCATTTTCTAATTAGATGCAGTTTACTCCAGAAATCTCGGAATCATTATTCAACAATTCTAAGAATGGCATCCACACATGTTGTACCTAATAATTGTTTTTTTTTAAATATAAATGGTTCTGTATAATAAATATTACTTAAATAAAAATGCAATTATGGGAATGAAAAAGAAGCCAGAAATTTCGGCTTGGTTATTGATTGCAATCACATTTCACTAAATTCCGAAGTAATCCAAAAATGTTACTAATTCACTAAATAATTACTCTTGTCTCAAATATTAGCATAACAGTTCCATTATAACATGCCAATTAAAAGTCTCATCACGATTTATTTCCTGCATTACGATAATTTTTATTTATACTACTTTCAGCTGATTTTGTTTTTGATATTCAAGTTCTGCTACTGGTATTTTTTTTACTACATACATACTAAATACATAGTTATATAAACTAAATACACTTGTTTTTAATAATAATTCCCCAAAAAATTTTGATTGCACCACTGGGTGTATAATCTCTGAAGTATTTAATATAGCTATCCAATTTTTATGTTCTTTTAGTTCGGTGGAAGTAGATTATTGAATAACTTGAGTTTATTATGATTCTATATATTATTTGTAGTATTCCTCATTTCTGTATTTCCAAGAATTATCATTTTTGACTCTTGTTTTTAACATATCATTTTCTGATCCCATTTTGGAGTTCATAAGATATTATTTTCATATAAAAACAAAGATAACATCATTAACTGAAAAAGAAATTCGAGGTTGAACGAGCGGACTCTGGTGGGAGATTTAGGAGATACAAGCATGCAACATTTAGCCGGATGGAATATTCCTTCTCTCAATAAAAAAACTTCACATTGATGTCCCTGTCTATTCATTCCCTTACTATATAGCCTCTTGGATGGACAGAAGTCCAATAATAGCATCATAATTATTGTAATTAGTGTTCGTAAATAAAGTAAACACTACACTATCTAATTCATTTACACTGCGTAAACTATAACAACATCTATTATTGAAATGCTATGTACTTTTTCTCATGGTGCGACTACGCTTAAAATGACTATGAACATCATCGATGCAAACTGCATTCAGTAAGGCATTCGATTGTTGGTCTATAGGAAACAATGGCACAGACAGGCACCGCAAAATCATATTAGAGCGTGGGATAAATGAAAGTATAGAAATATATATGTATATATACAGCATGGAATACATGAGAACTATAGGAAAAAACTAGAATTTTTGGATTAGTTAGTGGGAAGGCCTGCTAAATTTATTATTAGAGATATATTAGAGTAATTCTTTGGTATGTAACATTGAACACTTGTGTATTAATCAATGACAATGGGAGTTGTATTTCTATGGACAGTTCAGTATTAGGTGAATAATATGGAGTATTATCTGATAGTAAACTACAGTCCAGCTTCATTTGCTCCTAGTATGTACCTATTCCATACCCTTTAAACACCAAACTGCTAATGTTTCTAGTTATATGGAAGTGGTATAATATAAGTCTCTCGCCTGTCTGCCACCGATATCGGCCTTTATCTTTCCTAGACATCGTCATCTATGTTCTTCTTTTGCCTACATGCGTGCTGTCTTGCGCATGCAACCTCGACCCACAAACTGCAGCTCTTTTTTGCTAACCTACGTATCTAACATTTACGGGACTCTTGCAGTGTCACTGTGTATCCCACTCAAGAAAGGTTGTATTCCTCTCATTCAGTTCGCACTTGAAATGTTATTTTATCTATTCTATATGTTCTAATTTGTGTACCATCTAAACTAAGAGTTTCTTCTAGCAAGTTTCCGCTCAGAACAAAATATTTTATACATTATCTCTGATTTAAATGTAATATTTATATCGACATAATTCGTTAAATAATGTATTTTATACTACTTGTATTAGCTCACTTACCGTGGGAATTTGGTGTTTATTTACAGTAAAAACAAACTAAGATAGCTTCTACTTTGGAATTAATGTTAAGGTTTTGATTGTTTTAATCTATTATAATCATTTGAATTGCTAGGTTTGTGCTGCCTATCAATAGACAAATCTAGACAGCTCGAAATTGCGATGCGTCTATTTTAGATTTAAGATATGTAGGCTTCATATAATAAACCACTATGGTATTCAATATTATTCGGCGTATTATTCTCAATTACAATATGGAACAGCAAATGTAGATGTTATGATGATCTGGCTTGTATATGCGGAAATGAAATGGAAAGATGTGTCTAAAGGGCAATAAGGCAATATTTGAGGCTGAGGTTGACAGAGACTTGCGTGATGCAGCGGCTGACACGGACTAGGACAATGGCTGACCGGGAGGTGCACTTTGACGGCGGTGCACGGTCGTGCCACCCGCGGCGGTGGACGGCACTCGGCACCCTCCTAGTTTCACCATGACCTCTTCCAAGCCTCCCGCTCATAGCCTGCAGTGGTGTATTCAGATTAGTTCCTTCACAGTGGTGGATTGATATCCTTCTGGTCTCTATATATTTATACATGTGAACTATTTAGCAGCTTCTCTCTTCATTTCTTACCTACTTCCAGTTGCTATAGTGAAATTACCAAAACCCGAACCACTCGTGTAGCTAAGTTAAAGCCAGTAAACAAAATTTACTCTCTTACAATGATTAAATAAGGAGTGGTTTAGACGATTACTACTCCATACTATTTTTTCTCTCATTTGTTTTAATGTTCCGGAATATAGGTTTATGGGCCCATGACTGCTTTGCTTTATGCTTATATTTTACTGAAAAGTATTTCGAAAGATATTACTGATAGGTTTTATATAACTATGATGGATTCTATTCCTTTTTTTAAATAGTCGTGTATACTTAATAAAATTCTGCATGGTGGTCAGAGTGCCGACATATTGCGCTGCCGCCCTGTTAACCAAAGGGCAGGCGAGACAGCGGCGTGGCTAGCGATGCAGACAAAAGAGTGTGCGAAATAGTACATGACTAATAGATGACAGAGACGTAGGCGGGGCATCACCGGGTGGCACGCCTCCACTGACCGCTGGTCATTCCTTCTCCGCACTGCGCCGTCAACCCGTAGATCCGAACTTGTGTACGATATGGTCACACAAGCTCGGCTACAGGTAGACGGAAAGTGTCGTTCCCTTCCTTATTCATTATTTCCCTGATAAGCAGCTGAACTGCCGCTGAGGTAGTAGGTTGTATAGTTCAGAGTTGTATCGAAGGAGAAACTATTCAGCCTGCTAGCTTGCCGGTCGAAGCTCTACTGTGATAGCGCTGTAAAACAGATAGGGCGGACAAATGATAACGATGAAATAAGATAAAAGTGGTGCTAGTGGGCGGTCGTTCGAATGCACTCAACAAATATGTCAACGGACTACAAAGTGTACCAAAGGCGATGGATCTACCTCTTCGTCGCCTGTTTAGTCAACTTCTCAAATGGAAATGTGAGTCCGTATGTCGAGAGCCCACTCCCAACTGCAAACGAGGGAATATAACCAACGATCGATTAACAATTATTATACAGGCAAGAAAACAACAATGTTAAATGCGGACCAGTCATCAGTTATAGCAATGATAATATTAATGCCGAGACAAATAAAATATAATAACTTTATGTTCACTGTATGGAACGTAAAATATATTGCAGACCTGGATTTCGTATGCTGCTATAACATTCTATACTAATGACTTCTATGGAAACAACAATGCGACATTGCTATTCAATATTATATTCATGGCTCTCTCAGTACCAGTGGGCTTGCTCGCCTGCTGGTGGACAGACAAATTTGGATTGAGATCAGCGGTGAATAGAAGAACTGAATAATATTGAAAGATTGGGAATAGTTTATTATAATGACAGACAGAATGAAGGTTCTATATATTTATTAGAGAAAATATAGATATAAATTATAATAAACCTCTGAAAACAGTACTAATTCATGATAACGTTAATAGTAAACACAAATACACAACGCAGAGTGTTATTTCAGTATCATATCGGTGCCTGGAGCAACTTCATTGGAAATATTATACGGGTCGCTGGGTCAGGCACTTGGTTACCAAAAGAGTGGAGGTTTCCGATAGCATTTATCGGACAAACTGTTGCTGCATTTGCACAACCATTTGTAATGTTCCTTCCAACAAAACTCGCAGCCTACTGGTTTCCTCAAAACCAACGTAGCCTTGCTAATACTTTGTCATCCATGTCGAATCCTATTGGAATTGCAGTTATGTATTCAATATCGCCCGTTATCGTTAACGACCAACACCCTATGGCTTTTCTTTTACTGGCAAGTTTTCATAACATAGTAGGTGATTGGGTAAATACAGGATGGAAAAAAGAAGTGTATTAATAAGTCTCCAATAGCTCTTCACCATAGTGTAGCATAAATTGATCAGAAAATTAGATCAAAGATCAAGATAGAATTATAAATGAAAGACATACCGACTGGTAATTATTTAATGGGTCATGGAGATAGTGAGAATTCCGTATGAGAACAGTAGTTTGAGAGCTTTTGCTTGTCATGTTTATTTCTTGGTTGAGTCAATCTTTCGCCGGTCGCTTTTCTTAACGAGGCGACCAGATCGATACTGCTGCGGCCTTTTGCTCTCACTACCAGGGTTCTATTAACGGGTAAACGCGTGCGGAAACCTAGATCAAAGGAACACAGATGAGGCAATACTAGGGTGAAAATTAAAGACTACGCATATAGAAATGAGAAGACTGGATTTTACAGACCGGATGTTGTGCAGCTTTAGCCACACTGACCGTTCTGCTTTCTTTATTTATTACTAGCTCAAAGCCACCAACTCCCGTTTCGGCATCATGTGATTCAGATATCTTAGTACCTTCATTTGTCGAAAGTATGAAAATATGTTTTCGCTCAAAAACATACTGGATTCTAGCAAGCTGCCTTGGTGGATATATACAGTATACTTTTTTTCACTCCTGATTTACTCGTTTGTTATATATTCTCTAAATCACATAATTTAAATAATTTTAGGTGGAGGTGTTGGATTATTCAATGCTCTTTATAATAATCTACAACCGGCATTGTGTGTCAAAGGTTATTTTCCCACATTCAATGGTCTAATGGGAACACTGCTTATCATGAGCGGTCTAATTGGTTCAGCTATCACAGGAATTTACGTAGACAAAACGGGGAAATTTGAACAGGTTTTGATACTCAATTGTTTTTAACTATTAAAAAACTCTAAACAAAATTATATCAATAATATTATAGACAATGAAAACATCATTCATTTGTGCTGGTTTGGCCGCCTGTTCTCTAGCTATTTCTATTAATTATGAAAATGTTATGTGGTGGATCATCATTTCAATTGTTTTTTTTGGTGTATTTGGTTTTGCGATTTACCCAATTGGTCTTGAAATGGGAGTGGAATGCACCTTTCCAGTTCCGGAAGCTACTTCAACAGGGCTTATCATTATGATGGGGTGAGTGTTGATTTTGAGCTCAATTTTATATTCGCTTAAGGAATATCGGGATATTTAAACTAATATTGCGTTATTTATACTAGAGTAGATAATAAAAGATACCATTATACTGTCGCCAACACGATTACTCCATTTTAACCTGGTTTCAGACAGATCCAGGGCGTTATTTATTTGCTTCTAACAAACCTGACAGTAGGAAAACCCAATCCACATGAGCTCGCTATTCAGACTTGTGCTGATAGCAACGAGACTTTAATGTCTGTCACAACCTGGAGAGGTAACCAAAACTCATTGTGGAAGCATACAACACTTCTGTATCTTAAGTAACCGCAGAATTTTTAAATTTTAGTGCCCTTCCTAATATGGACTGGTATTCTTGTCTGTTTAATTATAATTTTTGTGGTTTTCTTCTGGCCAGTGTACAAGAGGAGAGAATATGAAGAGTCCAAAGCTAAGTGCCAATCAGTGAAAACTTACGCTACCACTACAAACAGTATAAAGTTCATTGAGAGCTTAATTCAGGAAAGCACTAAATTATAATTGGAAATATACAATTTATTAGTTATTTTATGACATTGGTTTATAAATAAATTTCCACTTAAAGTCCAAAAAATGACACCGCTCTTTAGTATTTTATTAGTACTTGATTATTTATCATCGGTGGTTAATCGTGATCCTAGTGTTATACGTTTGTGCCTTATTTTAACTACCTATATGATGAGCAGCGTTATCATAAAAGAATTCGTATGATATATGAAGAAATAGGTATTTGTCGGAGGGAAAATTGTACACCAGGCAAACGACTATTAGATTTCGCAATATACCTCCAATAATTTAACCAATTCTAGCTGAAAAAAATTAATTAGTTCTACTTTTATAATCTGGAAATATATATATTAGGGTTGTTATTCGATAATGCCTCAAGTCCCGAAATCGGCGAATTTCCTGGTATTTTGGTAATTCCGTTTTTCTCGAAAACCCGACATTAGTGTCGAGAATAGCAACCCTAATATATATAATAAAACATTTTTTAGACGGTATGACATATTCGACTTAAGATTCTTACCGGTGTACCATTGGTGTAATGACATGAGAGACAACTACGAATCGTACTCGTAAATGAGAGAAGAATATCGGTGAAGATTGAGTAGCAAATTATTTCGCCAACTTGCTGGGAGTGATGCATAAGATCTGCATTCATTGCTGATCATCTAAACTATTAATGCGATGCTTAAATAGCAATCGAGATGTGCGATGTGATTGATGTGCAACAGTTTCCTCTCATGCATAAAAAATGCTTTACTGTGATTTGTATCCTTCTGATAACAGATGCATAACTCAAGTACCGTATTCAGATAATTATCAAATCTAACTCACAACACAAGATAGAACAGTTAACGCTTCAAATTATGAACATTCCAAAAATCTAATTAGCTTCCAATTAGGAGTGACCAAGAAATCTCAACGGTACTAATAGTGGCAATAAGTAAGCTACATGAGGTGTTAATTCGGGTACGCAATACATTCATAGATTAAAACAATGGGTAAATGAAATATCCTGATTATAACTATTTGCTTCTTGAGAACAGAAATCAAACACACATTTCATTGATTACATTCGATCAATCCCAAATTGCGATAAGTGGAACACGAACTGACAACATTCTAATATTAACTTTTGTAACCATGGCAAATTCACATGAGCTGTTTGCTTTTCTAGCAAACCTGTACAAAATGTGGAAGATATGAGAAATCCACTTATAGATAAATACTTAGTCAGAATCAACAATGAGATCTCTCTCATGAAGAGCATCTGCAATTGTTTTTTTAATAAGTTCAATCGACCTGTTAGCTTCTTTCCAGTCCTCATCATCCAATGATCCCTTTCCAGAAAACTTTGCTTCTCTTGCCATTGCTTCGCACATCTATAAATCATTTCTAATTTGGGAGAAGAATTCCCACTTTAAAAGCATCAAAAATAGTGTAAATAATGTGGTAAAAAATAACAAATCCTACTTTGAAAGATTCCTCATCAGCAACATCGAGATAGCTTTTGCACAATTTAGCAAGTAGTACATAAATTGCGAGACGCTCAGGCATGTTTTTGTCTCGCCAGATCTTCTTAGCTGCTAGCGTAATTTCATAATAAATCTCCTAGAAAGAAATTTAGGCATAGAACGATACAGTGGAATAAGTGATAAACAATATAGTATCTCACTACCTTGAGTCTATTCCAAACTTGTTCCCTCTCTTCATCTCTCGCACATCTATTCATTTTGCTAAATGTATCATAAACTGCCTCAGTATAAAGATTCATCCACACATTGTCCTTCCTAAATGACAGGTTCTCATGCAAAAGTATTATTATTGCCTATTTTGATTAAAGCACACCAAGAAGGTACTCACACTAGTTTTACGCCCTCTAATATATCTATACATACATTACATGCATCTTTCTTTTCTTCAAATGAGCAACTGAAATAAAGGATTAAGATTAAAATCATTCTTTTTCCTTTTTTCGTTCTATAATTTTCTACTTTTTGCCACTAATAATTTTATTAGTATCTTTATCAAAAGAGCGAACCTTGTCAATTTTTCTGAAACGATTGTATTTATTGTTTCCATTTCCGAAAGTGAATATTGAACTTCATTATCGGATGTATATCTAAAAAAAGCAAGTATTTTCCACGTTCTGTTTATTGGCGATAAATATTCCAAGTACAAAGTAGGCGTTATTATGGTACTGCTTCTTCCATTCTTCTTATTACGATAGTGACATGCGATGTTTATTGTATGTTTCACTGATTATGTTTAGCAAGCTTTGTCACCGCTAGAAACGTGTTAGTTTGTGCATAAGCAAGATTTTTTTGTCAATAACTAAAATATACTCATTATAACTGTTTTTAAGCAATGCAATACAGAAATACCCATTCTAATGATATAGGCATTTTTTGAAAAAAAGTCATAACGCAGCTAATTTAAAACCAAATAATGAAATATCTCATAGTATTTTCCCAATCGGCATTTTCTTGCTAAATGTATTCACTAACGTTGCAATAGTCTCCAGCGCCTCATCAGCCTTTCCAGAATCTGCAAGCAATCGTGCTTTATCGAAGTCGGATTGTCGAGTAGACATTGAATCTTAAGCAATAAATTTGGAAACTGAGATTACTACCATCAAATAACAAGTAAAAAATGCAACAAAATGGTGTTTTTGAAGGAATTTGATTAAATTGTTATAGCTGGATAGCAATTTGTGACACATGAAAGGGATAGGAATGTAGCTGCAAGTAGTACCAATTATCATGCTACTGACATTTGATGAAGTGAGAAGTACTAAAATTCTGGCTATATGCACGTTCAAATATCATCAAAAATCGATGTGATGGGTGGAAGCGAGGGGGCGAGGCTGGCTATTCTCATAGTCTTACACCACAGCAGATCTCACTCGAACAATCCCACGAAAATAGAGTACTTCTCGGGCACACTGTCGGTCAGCTGATCGACTTAGATGGAAAAACATTAATTTAGTTCGAAGATTCATCACTAAAATTCTAATAAGCCATAATATTGTTTATTTATAACGACATTAAAGTTGTTTTAAATATCTTCATCACATGGTTGGGCTGTGAGAACCAGCTTAGTGACGTGTTTGAAGTATTCACTTAACCACCTATATTAAGAAATACATGGATATAAATCTAGTATTTCATAATCTAGCATTTGATGATTGGTCTGTTTCTAAAATTGCATGCTGTTGTCGCTTTAAGTCATGCGACTCGCTAGTTGAATGTTTGTTCGGATTATGTAGGTACTGCATTTCACAACCCGCTGTTTTTTGCAAGTGAAATGTGGGTCCCTCAGTTTGGTGGTCAGAGTTTTCAATAGATGTGGTTTGCCAAGTACAGCGTGTTGTCAGGAAGTAAGAAGCACTACTTCCTTTAGTCCATGTGCATCTTTCACCAAATGCAATATGCTCTCTCACGCACAGACTAAACAGGACAACAGATGTTTCACACATTCACCGTTAGTCACCACTGGTATAGCACAGTGCAGTAGATAGCTCGCTAACCATATGAGTAGTATTGACGAAGTCCCGAATCTCTCTTAAAATGCGAAGGCTAATTAGCTCTTTTCCGAAGAAACACTCTCTATGCATTTAAAGAAAACAGCCACTAGTAGTACATTTAAATCATTAGAGGATATCGGTAACTCGCATTAGTTTACTATAGTTTAACAAGTCATAGAAAGGTAAAATTATGATTATATTAGGGCATAATTAAAAGTGATGGTTTGTGATGCACAAGAAATATAGTGACAAAGAGGAGTATAATTTAATGAGCAGTTATTGGTATGAAAGGTAATCTTAGCGCAAGTATTTAAGCAATAGAAATTTCGTGAGATTAACATAAGGGGGTGTAAAAGGAGTATATTTAATAGTAAAGTGCTCAAGGTCTATGGCTAGAGCAATTTCTAATGAGCTATATTAATAAGTAAGAAATTATATGTAAATATATATAAATATAAACAAATATATATATACATATAGTATTTTTAGTGGTGTCCGTATTATAAATCTATAGCATGTAGTTTTTAGAGTTATAGGACAGCATTTTAAATATCCATTATTAATGGAAGTCAATGGATAAACATGGGATAGTGTTATTTACCACTAAATTAAAATCAAACAAATACAGTTGTTGTCGAAAATTCGTAACTGTGTTTACTGCAAATGTGCACTTAAAATTGTACTTGTAGGTGGTGACTGCAAATTTAAGGTTGGCCCCAGCTTTAGACGTTGATTAATGAACTCTGATAAAAGCTAACGAAGTACTTTCACTAAAAAACATTTTCGAGAGTAGTCATTAATCATATTTTATTAGACTAGAAAAATTCATTGGTAGTATCTTTATGATTTATTATGAAGTTTAATAATATCTACAACTTATAAAAGCTGTAGAAAAAGCATTATTAGTAGGCTTAATACAATTTACTTCAATTACTGTGTAGTTTTTTGGTTATTTTGCATGTGAAAATATCTTAGAAAATGATCATAATTATAAAGCTCATAAAACAGTGAATTTCGATAAATGTAACTTTAATGGTCAAAACTATTTTTAAAAACAAACACATTAACCGGTGAACAATATTTTCAAAATTCTCTTCCATACCTCAAGAGTGAAAATTTTCTTGAGATAGCTATTTTATAGATAACAAAAATCACTTTTCTTTCTAGTGCGGTATATCTTTATATTTTCTATTTATTATTATTACATCCTGTTTTTTTTCAGCTCATTTCTCCACGAAATATTCCTCTTCATGGCTTGTTTTGACATTAGACATGCATTGCCAAATGGGCGGATCACTACATGCTGTGCTTATTCTACAATTGTAGCCTTCTAAAGCCACAATAGATCTTATCATAGAAGTCTTATGATCACATAGTCGATCGCAACAGGTTTACATCAATTCACCTAATTTAAATCTCTCTATATATATGATTTCAAAAAATTTAAGTACATCTCCAGTTTTTTAGGCTTTATATCCTACTGCTAGAGCTTACAAGTTTGATTAAAGTCTTTAGCTTCCTATAAAAAATTATATGAGCATCCAATATTTATAGTTTAATATGCTTAGGTTTTTTCAAATATCGTTATTATTAATGAAATTTATGAAGAAGTAAATCAAAAACCAGCGTTCGGAATCAAGCACGATCCTAACATGTTAGATGAAGTAGTCATTGTTGAATCTGCATAGTCGAGATTATTCTAATGTTTCATGCCGAAATCAGGATAAACATGGTCTTTTCTACAGACGGCTGTTGAGGAACCACAATTATGATTTTAGTTTTCCAACAAAACAAGCCATTATGTCTACTAGCTGCAGTTCGTTGTCTTCCCCTTGGCGCCATCCTCTACTCGCCGACTCCGCCCCCTCACCCACTCTTCGCACTATGGGTGGCTGCATCAACGTTCTACGCTCTGTGGTGTTTATATTCAACCTATTTTTCTGGGTTAGTTCCGGCTTTCTCTATTAATGTTTCAAATAATTCGAGAGAAATCATTTAGCTAAGTTGCAACAGTGAATAATAAAAACAATATGAAAGTAATTGAACCGATATCGCCATGTGCTTTGTGAAGCAATAATTCATGGCCGTTCAGTCTTTTTTCCACCTAACAAATGCCCAATATATGAGCCTTGGTAATTAAGTGTAACTGTTTTGAAACAGATAGGAAAAATTTTCCAACCGCTTTCCATTAGATGTAAACCTTCTCAACTTTTAATTGCAGAACAACACTATAAACAAATGTGTAGTCAATACCTTTATGACTTATTGCGTATTTTATAGAGAAGAATAACTATGGTGTTTATGAAAGAAAAAAGAAATTGAGTTTGAAATCAGACACGATTGAGATAGATAAGATTAGTTGGCGTTACTAAGCTATTTCTCGACGCACCACATGTTGCTTGGTGCACGAATACTGAGTAAAAGCTTGTATTTTCTTCCAAATAGTTAAACAGGAAATGTATAATTTTTTTCAGGCATAAAACGACTTTTTTGGACTTTACTTAAATATATTGATTTCTATTAATTGGTTATTTTAACTTATTTTTAATTGAAATTTGCAACTAATAATTTTGTGGCATCTTAATAAATCCAATATGTACTCTGCTACAACATTTTGTTGTTAGTCAATTATTCTTTTAAACTCATTTAGTAATGCTGCTTGTTTATGAGAGTCGTTATTGGAAACAGATCCTATCCTAGTCTTGATGGATAATCTAAAGTCCGTAATATAAACATTAGCCGCATTGTTTCTTTCGTTAATCTATTAACTTGCAGCATCTCATTTTATATAAAGAAATCGTTTAGCATTAGATAGTTCCTATAAGATATTAGAAACTGCTTGATCACAAATGAAATATTCAGATTGCTGGAGTCGTAACATTAGGCTTGGGATTATGGCTTCTGTGGGATCCAGAAGCATCAGATTTTTTCGCTCTCCATTCAGCACATCAAGGTTATCACTCGAACTACTCTTTGTTTACTTACTTTTCAATTGATATTTTAGGTATTCTTCAAGGAAGATCTCTTAATCCATTCAGGTTCGTTCCGTATAGTGGGTTGGCTACTAATGGCTGCTGGAGCTATAATGACGTTCATTGGGTGTTGTGGTTGTTGTGGAGCATGGAAGCTCAACCAGTGCGCTCTTATGGGAGTATGTAATTTAAATTTTATACATGGTAATTCCTACTGTATTGATTTTCATGAAATATTAGTTCAGCTGATAAATTTAATAGAATATAATTATTATAAATATTACATTTTTAACATTTATAGGAAAAAATGAAAAAATGATGACTATGCATCTATTGTTCCAATGTAATATTCCTGGTGAAAATATAATTCGGAAATATCTAGATGACTTGCCAATTGCGTCTCATTTCTTATTCATGTACACGAGTGGATTAATTTTCTACGCATATGAAGTGCATGCAGAAATATATAAGAGAAATACGATGGAATATAGTAGATGTAGAAGTGGAAGTAGATATTGTGTTTTTTGTTTCTGTTAATCTCGGTTAACCAATCGATGAGGATGCATGCTTACGATGCAGTCGGCGATGGCAGTTGCCACGTCGGATTCAGCGACGAGTCACAGATCTCAGCTAAGCATACGAAACAGCTGCGTTTCTTAGTTTCATTTTGTGCTACAATTCATAAATATAACAAGTGGCTATGGATGCAAACAGAACGAGATGTAAATATATATATATATATATATGACTCTCAATATAACTTTTGGGAACAGTATTATGTAGTTAGTCTTATTGCGTTACTTCCCTCTACTGTTAGAACATCGAAAAGTTTGTATAAAATATATAAATTACGCAAATATTTAGGCCCCATATATATACTTTTCATATTTAGTTCTTCGTAATCTTGGTTATCGTATTCTGCCTTGAACTTGCCGCTGCTGTGATTGCCTACAATAAGCAAGAAAACATAAGGTATTAAATGCTATTTTTAATGAGTATTTCATAAGTATTTAATAATCATTAATCTAGGTTTTTAATACTAAACTGCTCTTTGTACTCACAAAGGAGTACAGCGAGTTCTATCTGTATAAATAGTGTGGGGACAAATATTTAAAAAAAAATCATAAATATTCCAGGCAATATATTGAGAGTAGCATGTATGATACCGTTAGAAACCGATATGCTGCAGATCAAGCATATAAATCGGCATTTGATACGATCCAAAATGAGGTACAAGATTTTGATTTAGGTTGCATTATACTTTGAAAAGTTTTATACTTTTAGTTTGAATGTTGTGGAGTCAAAACATACTCTGACTGGCTTGGGGCAAGCTGGGATCGACGACCAATTCAAGATGGGGAGGATGGATCATCAGTAAGAATTGAACACGGAATTGGCGCAATTGGAGGAGGTAGAGGGAATGGATATGGTACGCTACATTTAATTTTAGTTTCATTTAATACTTAAACTAAAGTATTTATTTTTACAATTTTACGTTCTTTATAACTTTATTTTATGTTTACATAATAAATTGATATTAATTCATGTACACTAATGGAGAGGTTTTCCAATTACATTAAAAATGGTCGTCTCTGTATGACGGCAATAAATTTTTCGTTTCTTAAAAAATTAAGTTTCTAGTTATTTTAATGACATACGATTGATTTAAATTAGATTTTAAGCGTTTGCTTGTTTTGGTAGTAGTGTATAGCTAAGATTCTAATATTTGCTCAAGTAATTTGCTGTTATAATAATACGTACATGGGATAAGCTCGCGAGAATGATGTAATATTTCCCCGGCAGGACAATTTTGCTCGGACGTTTTGATTGTTTTATGGTGTTAATTCTCCAGGGAGCAACTCTGAGTACGCTTAACTGGTTGTTTTACTTTGAAAAAAATTATGCAATCATTGGAAAACTCTTCTAAAGCTTCATCTGAAAAAGTGCTAGGTACCATTAATGATATGAGAAAAAATGGACCATATATGCTCTCATTAGTTAAAGAAAATCGCTTACCTCTTAAATAAATAAGCATACTATTCAGTTACTTGCTTTCTTTATAAATAAGTATGAACAGCGACTTGTACAAGAAAAATGTGCTTAAAAATTCTTTTCCATATAATTATTAAGGTCGTGTACCAGCCTCTTGTTGTAATGACTATGGCCGTGAAACATATCCTACAAACTGTGGAGTTTCGTTCACTCAGGCACCTCTACAGACATATACAGAGTTTATACATGAGAAAGTATGTGAATTGAGAAAATCTTTTCGAAATAACTTTAGATGACATTACGTAAGTAGTAATTTCTAAACTTATTCTAATCTTTGTTTTTAAAGACATAGTTTTAAGGGATGTGCTGATGCATTATATGATGCTGTATACCGATATTTGGACATTGCTATAGGAGTATGTGTCATCGTCGGCGCTATTCAGGTAGAAACAATTTTTGCATTTCAATTTCTCCATGTTTTTATTACTTACTTTAACATAAGAGAAGTAGTTTTAATCATGGATGAGATATTTTAAACTTCTATAAATTGCACGATCAAACTGCTGGAACGGGGGAAGTTATGAAATAAAAAAGCATTTCATTTTGCGCTGAAATCCTTGTTAGCTTCTTAAGAACTTCAGTGGTTCGTAAACTAAGGCCGATGGACGGCTACAAATCGGAGAATGAGGTGATTATAGGTCTTTCACAATAAGATNCGTCACCTAGTTGAACGACCATCATCCGATAGAGACACTTCACTTTCACAACGAAACTTGATGACTCAAATAGAGTGCAAAAAGCAGCAAAGTTAAACGGCATAAAAATTCTTTGAAAAGAAGAATTTACTGATAAAAAGTGATAGTATTCCATATGTTCGTCATAAAATTTGTGGTGTGAAGACACTTTAATCATTGAGTACTCAGTTTAATAGCATAGAGGACATTATGGAGTTTATAGGGAAGACCTGGGAAAATTCATACTACTTCGTGAGAAATAAAGATATCTTTATTGTCTATTAATAAGTTTATGAATTAAACTACTTTATTAGTATTGTATTGAAACAGTTTGCAAAAATTTCGACATATGAATAGATGCGTGGCTTTTAAAGTGAGGAAGCTTAATATCTGCAAAATATACTAGGTTAAAAGGAAAGTGAGATATGATTTTGGTTCTTTTTTAGAATTTGTGAGGTTAGCAGAAAAAATCATGAGAACAGTAACGATCGAAAGGTCTTTGTGATGCAACTCTCAAATACAATATTACAAAGATACTAAGTTACTATCCAATCATTATAACCATGAAACAAAATGTTATTTCAGCTAATCGGCATGGTTCTATCCATAATCCTCTGCTGTTGCGTTAACTCCGACAGCAAAAAGTACGCCTATTAAAGAGAAGTCTGTTTCCAACGCACGAGTCGTGATAATTAGAAAGTACATTTGTTTTATCGTTCTTAGCATGTAATAGCATAGTTAGCAACAATCGGGCTAATCCTACAGGAAACAAACAAACCATGCGGGTCTACTTTCTTACTCTGTAGACCCGATACATGTATGATAGCTTTCAACATTCAGGTCAATAAAGGTGCTTTTTAATACTGTTTGTTTACTGTTTTCGCTTTATTAAAACTATGACACACGAAGGCACAAGATTATAAAATAGAAACTTAAGGAAAGACGGGAAATAGTGATTTAGATTTTAACATAAGAAAATGCTTTAGTGAAGTGATTCGATAATTTGGAAAGAGCTACTATCTGAACGTAAATGAGCAAGTTCTATTTACAATAGGCACTGGTATTTAGTGGAAGTAATTAGTATAGGCAAATATAAATTATTTCTGAGGTCATTGAGAGATTATTATGGTACTGTTTGGGAAAAAATGCATACAAAATTCGATGAACTAAATCAATTTGGTAAAAAATGCATACGAAATTCAATGAACTAAGTCCTTAAAATGAATTGTAATGAAACTTGATAAAAAAAATTGGAATTATATCTACAAAATAGCACTATAAGAGTTAAAAGTGACTAATAGCTTATTATGCAGAATCAGTTTCCCTTCTACGAAGGAAAGGAATATACCTACGAAGATTAGTTTTTCGATTGTTTTTGTTTTCTGAATTGTCCGGAGCTTGCAGTACTCCAAGCTGCGCTGGAGTTAATAGACACAACGCAGAAGCTACAGCGAGGCCAGAAGTACCGTTTGGAGTTGTAGCCCGCCCACCTGTTGGCAAACGAACAGCTAGGGTAAATACACCACACTTGTAGTTACTACATGGCTCAACAGAGAGAGGAGTTGGACCTTGAGGACTTCCGGAAACCTATAATAACACACCTTAAATATTAACGATAAACACCGGCAATTAATCAAAATAGTGTATTCCCGTAAGAGAAGTTTATACATACCGTGAAATTATAATGGTTTGATAATTCCAATTTTACAGAAGAGAAGGGTCGAGAAGCCATCTAAATAAACTCGTTACACTTAACTAGTACTATTACAGTGGAAACAAAACAAAATGATGAAATATAAGAATTTAAATAAGTTTCATAGTTCATATAGATTTATCTTAAGAAATTATTATATTATGCCTTACTTGTGAATAATTCCTTCTTCCAATTAATTCAGTTTTAATAATAGGGTTTAGAGTACATGATTTAAAAAAAAGATTCATTAGGTAAACTATAAGGTCTAGTAGTTCTTTGGATTTATGCCATGTTAGCAAACTGTCGAAGTTCATAGTACTTTTCACACAATGAGGAAATTTCACTTATACTATAATCAACAATGCTTCAATTTGACTTTAGCATCTATGAATGCTCTGGTTTTTATAGCTATTAAAATAAATCTGAAATAAGCTGTAATACGATAATTCTTAAAGCTAATGCTAAGTCTAAAAAAAACTTATGCACCAATGTAACAACGGAATTATTATTACAGCCAAAAACTAGTATAAAACATCTTACGCTATAACTATTAATCGCATTGTAAACAATGATCTAGGACAATAGACTACTTAAAACAAAACAACTTTACTATATGATAGCCAAACTTACGTGTTCAATCTCATCAATCCGTCTTTGGTTTCTCCTATATACTTCAATTCTTAGCTTGATCATCCATAACAAACCTGCTACAACGAGCAAAACAATGAAACACCTATAAAAATAATCCCTGTTCAGAATTAGGTAAACTAAAGAAAAATGCGCGAATACTACATGTCTTAACATCATGAAGTTAATTCCAACAATATTAATAATGTACAAATCCTATCCTTATTTCAACATGCCATCAATGGCTATGTAACACTAAACAAGAATTACTGAATAATACTTACGCTGCAAAAATAACGAAAAAAAGAACCCAGTTTATGGGTGGAGACTGAGCAAAAGAAACTTGAATTGTAATAGGAGTAGTGAAATTGTACACACGAACCTAAAACGCTCATTTCTCTTCAAAATTATAAAATTTGAAAAAGATGGTTTACATATGACTTACAAAAAATGTCGTGTTTGTATCAGTACCAAATGCAAATGCTGGGTCGGATGCAACATAAACGCGACGAAAACCCTTAGAGTCACATGTAGTATTCAACTAAAAAAATATTATTATGATCTTTAACGAATCTCCTTTATAAACTGCTCTAACTTTCAAAGATAAGCAAAATTTACCATCATTCGTTTTGGAATATTTGGGCGTCCTTCAAACAAAGATGAAGTTAGATTAAGTGCTACTAGTGCATGAGCACCCTCACAACTAATTTGGAAAGTTACATCAGTGTCTTTCTGGAAAGTAGCATGTAGATAATATTAGTCTACAATTTATATTCTAATCCATAAAGTTATTAACCTTATGTGGTATACTAAACAAATATATCTCATTTGCATGCTTGTCTCTTTCCTCGTTCTTCAGTTTAAAAGTGAATATGAAGTCCACAGATAATTCGTCTAAAATTATTTTATTTCTAAGAATTATGTTCACAAATATACCAAAAATACACTTAAACCAAATGGATTTACTTACAAAAACAGGGCGTTCCATTTCGTGGTGATCCATAGTATTTTTGGTCACACTTTTGACAGTATTCGCCAATAACTCCCTTTGTTCTACAATGACAATGACCTGATCTATGATCACAGCTATCTGCTTGTCCATTGCACTCGCATGCTACAAAATAATAATTTTAAAAAACCAACGTATCGACAATTAAATTGTACTTACCTAAACAACTACCACCATTCCTCGGATCCCCATAATATCCATGTGCACACATTTCACAGTGCTTACCAGTTGTATTGTTCTGACAAACTCCGCAAACATTTTGCGCAGTACAAGTAGAATGTCCATTGCATTGACATGCTGTAAATCTAATACTTAAAGAATGGCTAGCCCAAATGATTGAAATGTCTTCTTCCAAACAAACCCGGGCACTTATCGAAGTACCAGCGCGTTTGATTAAAGTCATTGGGCGACTTAAGTGGTCCACTATTGGATCCTTCTCTGCATTCTCCCAATCCAGTATGTGATTCATCATCAAGCCATCCACACTCAGGTGATAACTGGCATTCCGCACATGTCATATGAGCCAAACAATTCGAAGACTCTAAAAACTGGTCATTAAAACTAATCTATATTCAAACAACATGCATTAAATTATAAGAGATATCTCGTAATAACTACCTATCTGACACGATTTTGTAAGTCCTCCATGAGAGTTTGCAGTTAACCAAGAGTGACATTGTCCGTATGCGAAAGAAAGGGTATATGCCTCCATATTAATACATCTGTATGAAATAATTAAATACAGATTCTCAAATAAACACTATGATAAAAACACTTACCTGCTAGTACTAGGACACCACATACATCTTGTCTGCTGTAAACAATCCAAACAATTATAATGCTTGGCACAAGGCAATGGGCACTGGGATATATTTTGTCCGGACGATATTGAAGAGGGAGTAACAGTCAACCGCATAGGAAGATTTGATGATGCAACTCTATCCATCTCTCTATCATGTTGCTCTTTCCGCAGAAGTGCTACAAAAATTGGCTTATAATCATAATCAAGACTAACAAGAATGTCAGTGTTACAAATCCAATAATAGTATAAAACAAGCCTTCTTCTTCAAGAGAAATACACATAGGCTTGCCCTCTACCGAATACCATTTACAGTGTGAAAGGAGTCTACAACTGTGACAGTCGTTTGACATGCTACATGGTCTTGGAAGGTGAGTGCCTCGAGAAGAGGGGCATTTCTCCCATGAAGTCAACATAACCTGGAAAAAAACCCATCCAATTCCACTAAGTATAACAATTTGAAAAAGCATTGTACCTGCCCATCTACACACTCGCCATCATTCGGAAGACACTGATCACCAGAAGAACACCACCCACAACCAGACTCAGAAGTACACGAAACACACTCTGTTTGTTCCTCGCAAACTTGTAGCGCTAATCTAAACATTGCGAAACATTAAACAACTAACATTATCTAAATGTAAATGCCAAAACATAAGCGATATGGATTAAAATCAAAAAATAACCACCTTAGAGACGTATTTCGACATTCCAGCATCGTCTTTGGTGATTCATTTTTAATAAAGGATAAAAATGATGGTTTATAGCTAACAAAGGGATCAAAATTGACGCAAGCTCCATTAGCAAATACGCATTTTACACCATCAATTAGTGAGCGACATTCCTCTGGACGTCCAGCAGATGCACACTTTGCTATAACATAAATAAAACAGTCGTATTCAATAAGCCCAAAGAAGTTTAAAGAGCTGTTTTCTTCCAAATATTCTATTACATGTTCGTACATTTTAGTCCAATAATAAAATAAAAATACTAACTTAGAAGTATTCTTCACTAAATTTTTAAAAATGTAGTTATTTAGTTGAAACATAAAACCATAACACCATAGCTTTGGCATGAAATAAATACCTGGGGCAAATCTCCAAATATCATTAAGCATTCTTCCATTAAAGCCACCCAAAATAAAAAGTTCATTCTTAGTGGCAACAGCAGTATGTCCATATCTTCTCCACTCTCCAAGGGAAGTTGAGATATTAAACCACTGCTTGCATGCTTAACATTGTCTCGCTCAGAACAGTAGGAAAAGAACAAAGTACAAATTTAAAAGCATACCAATATCATATGCTTGCACCATTGATGAGAAACATTCTTGCTTTGATCGTAATTGGCTGACGTTGTATCCGTTTCCCCCCACCACAATCATGAGGCCATTCATAATAGTTGCTGTGTGAAGAAACAACTGCACTCCAGATGGTGGTAAATTCATCCTAAACAAAACTAATAAAATGCATTAGCTGTATAGAATGGCATTGAAATTACCATTCAAGAATAGAAACAAACCACTTTTCTTGTTTAATGTCATATCTCATCAAGCTGTCTGTTAGATTATTCTGCATGTTTGACCACATTGTCCCTCCGTAAACAAGAACTGCATCCCCCTAAAAAATGAACGGGTTTTCACTCTAAATATTATGTGTACAATGCACAACTAATTAAAGTACATCTTATGAAGTTAAATATTAAAAAAATATATAAGTGTCGCATTATGCCAAAATAAAAGTACACTAAGAGATAAAATAATCTTGCAACACATAAGGGTATTTCTTATTTCAACATACATGATCAAATTCATATTGTACTGAAGTATGCCCAAATCTGCCATGTACTTGATCTTTTGTATTTCCAAAGTGCCAGTGTCCGGTTTCTAAAATTATAATAATTATAAACTACCCAAAAAATGAGTAAGAATTATGGAGCGGTAGAAATTCTTGCTTTAAAAGTGATACCATATATATATATATATATATATACCAAAATTGTATATTTGAACTTGATGGACAAATCCAATGTCTGGATTATATCCAAAGAATACGAACATCTCTGACCCAATAACATGCGCTGTATGTCCAGAAACAGCAAGAGGTGGTGCCTAATATTAAGAATATAGAAAAAATTCCAAAGAATAACAGAAACTAAATGTTTTTATTGAACTAACCATGAGATCTTTATTAGGAAAAAATTCATGATTCCAAACTCTCAGCTGCATATCAAAGCTCCATAGCTCATTAGTTATATTTTGACGATTAGATACACCACCAAACATATAAAGCTTTGTCTGAAATTTTTTTCTATAACACAGAAATCAACGTAAATATAAAAGAAATATCCACCTTATAACGAACAAGAGTATGATCATATGTAGACTTTGGGCGAGAACTACTTTTTGCTCCAATAACTGCCCAAGAACGAGAAGTAATATTGAAAACAACGATGTCATCTATATGCACACCACTGAAGTGTTCCCCTCCTTCAAAAAGTATAAATCATTTAACACATTTTACTAAAAATTATCCCTTAACACTAAATAGTTTCTTTTAAAACTTACCTATAGTCCATATAGTGTCATCAATGATTACTGAAGCATGTGAAGCCCGACCTGCAACACTATTTGCCATAGGAAGCCGATCCCAAACTGAACTTGATTTCGGCGACTGACAAAATTCTCCTTAAAGTATTTTTTATTCTATATGTCCTATTTTGTAAACACTTTCTATTCCTAATTACAAACTTAATTCATACCATGTGATTGTGCTGGACAATTGCATTTTCCATTCTCACATTTGCCTCGTTGACAAGGACCATGTGAGCCATTGTCTTCATCAGTACATATTTGCATATCGCAGTAATCACCTAAATTTTAGAAAGTAGAAAGTACTTCGTGAATATGATAATAAAAATATTAGATGGAAAACTCACCCGTATAGCTTTTATCACAAATACATCTTTGATTCTTACAAACACCATGAGCATAACAATTATATGGGCATCTGAAATATATTGAACGTACAAAAAAAATGCACGTGAATTAAAAATAAAAAACCCATAACACATACTTATTAAACTCGTAAGTAATATTGAACCCGTTTAGATTCATTGCCAAATCACTGAAAAAATAAATCAGAGCTTTTCCTGAAGGAGCACTTAGCTCTTGACCGTCCTGCTCACCACTGAAAAAAGATGATTTTATATAACTAAGACACAAAAATACTTATTAAATGATTGTGATAAAACTAAAACTTACCAAAATGCTGCTAATTGTTCTCCATAGACACCATCACCATCATATATATAAACAAAGTCCCACCCACACTCTGTTTGGAAACTTTCTAGTCGAATATTCAGAGGAACTCCGATATTCTACATAACAACGCTTTATTATTTTTACATAATAAAGGAATAAAATAAAAAGTAGATACAAAAAACTCAATAAATTAGTATAATAAACAACGACAAATACTTTACCTTTTCATTTTCTATCACCCATGTGCATCTTGAAGAAGAACTATAGTTTAAAGGGCCATCTATTAACTGACTTTGATTTTCTGATAACCTGTTAATAAATAAATATGTTGCAATTTTAATTATCAATAACATCCCATATAAAACAGAATAATATACTATTGACGCACTTAATACGACCATAACAGTGATCACACCGTGATCCAACCCAACCCTTTGAACATACACATGTGCCATTAAAACACACACCGTTATAACAGTGTTGATCACAGGCCGTTGATAAGGACTAAAATAGTTACAAATTATGAAAACCAAACTGAATATAATTTTACAGTAAAAGAAATAATTATACTCATTATGTTCAAATTATATACGTCCTGAATCAATGTAGCGATAAACAAATAGAAGTAAAACTAACCTTTTCTAGATCAAAATTGGCTTGATTAGCAAGAGTGATTAAGGGGAGAAGGGAGAGAATTGAAAGCAGCCAGTGAATAGAAAGTGGGTATCTCCCCCAACAAAGGTAGAACATCACTCAGACATCGAGAAAAATTCTGGAATTAACTAGTCTTTAATTACTCTAAGTATAAAGTTAACTAAAATACGCACAACATAATGTAGATAAAATATGACATATAATTTAAATGATAAACGATTCATTTAAAGTTGACCGTTCTAATAACAGTAGTTTTTATACTATTCAATCAAACAATAATAAATGCGGTCATCTTACATCGTTAGTTATTAGACTACTCTAATTATAAATGAAACAAGGTGTAAGCACCGCATTAAAAGTACATTTATGATAAGTGCCGAAAACAGATCAATGGACTTCAACGCAGTTATCCATCTTCTCAAATGAAGTTACCGTTAAGTTTTACACTGCTAATCAAGTAACAGAGATCAATCAATAATCACCAATTTCTCCAAAGAGAGCGTTAAATACGCGGCGCGGCCGCTCGCGTCGGACTGCTCAAATAGTGCGCACAACCCTACGGACCTCATCGCACCAGCTACCGATGAGTACTTGGCTTCTATTAGATCTATATTAGTAAAAGTATGCTTAAAAACTCTAGGAAAATCAATGTTCCAACTCATACTCAGGAAACTGAAACAGAATGTTTAGAACGTTCATTATTCTGACAAGTTATTCCAATTAGTAACCAATATTATACAATAAAGCAAATTGCACCAGTGATAAATAGTAATAATGGAAATTTACAATACTAGCTAATATACGAAATAGAAATTATGAAAGTGATTCTTAAATTTTAAAAGAAACCCGAAATAATATAAGTAATTTAGATCATACGTAATACTTAGGTTACAGGCCAACTATTATTAAAATCTAAAATATGATATATTTATTACATTATAGAACACTCGAAATTAAGGCTGTTTACACGTCTCCTAGTAGTGGTTATGACCTTCGTTAAATTTCCAAGCGAAGATCGTCTTGAAGGTCGCTTTCCAATAATAGTGGTCGTTGCAAGATGCGAACCTTCAGCAAAAGAACGAACCTTAACAAATTGAGTCATAAATATTTTTTTCGAAAAAAAGCTAATCTTAAAGTTCTTAAGAAGTTAATTGAAAACTAACCTGATTTTGAAGATTGATAGGAATTGGTAATCGGTCAAGAATATGCACAGACTTAACATTACGTATGATGATTCGACAACAAAGATCTTGCAGTGACATCACTAAAGTAAACATTAGTAATGAACATAAATACTAGGTAGAACAAATAATTTACGTCACCTTTATTAATTTTTTGTGTACTATGAAGGCCCATTCTTTGAATAACCAAACGGGACAACTGAGTGAGACTTTCAGGAACATTAAAGCCAGCAAGGGCGGAAACCAGAAAAGAATTATATAATACACTAGTACAAAAGATCATGTTCGTATATTCACCTCATAATGTTCCATTTTATGCTTTTTTGCAAAAGTAAAAGCCTCCCTGCTATGAACAGTACGGTTAAATTCGAGATGAAGTCTATTGCCAATCAATACTTTCGGTAAACCTGGAGTATGCTGGAAAGATCATACTCCGCTAGAGAAAAGTACACTATAGTCAGTATTTATCATAGTATAGAGAACTAGTGAATTAACCTGGAAAGCACAGAATCTTCTCAAACCAAATTAATACAAATGTTTCTAGAATTCGTCCTTAGTAGTTCAAAATAAGTTAATCAAATCCTGTTCTGTACCATAAAATAAGTATGGTTAACGTTAGTTATGCCAAAAAAGTCAACTGACTTATATATCAATTTAATAAATCAACACTAAACCATGAAAGAACAAAATAATATTTCAAAAAGATTCCATTAAATGCTAACTTTCATTTATAATCAGCAGATACAATGAGATCCTTTTAAGTAGCTTATAAAGAAATTAATAGATATACGATCAGTTTTCCTAAATTCACTGACTTCATCGACTTCCTTAAGCCATCTCTTGACACCATTGAAACTCCATTTATTAGTAATATCATACATAACAAGCAATCCATGGGCTCCCCTAGCTTGATTACGAAGAACAGTTGAGAAACGACCTTGCCCGGAAGTATCCCTTAAAGAAACGGAAAGAAAATAAGTATTACAGTTCATTCATCGAATGATTAGTAATTTATGGTTGATATACCATAGATGAAGAGTAACAGGCTTCCCATCAAGTAGAATAGTGGTAGTCGTCGGCCCATCTATAATATAAAGAATACTAGCTAACATCAATGTCAACTACAAAATTGGTTTAATTATTTGCATTTTAGAAGGCCTTGATTGGATTAGTAAAAGCTAAGATGAATAATGGTAAAATTTAATACTTAGTCTTGTATTCTTTAAAAAATCAACGATATTAGGCACTCATAGCTAATTTATAATACTTGAAAAAATTTGATAAACATTTACCTTGATGACATTCCGAACTGCCTGGTATTTCCTGTAGGAATTCTTGTTTCCCAACATCAGAATCTCCCACCAATAGGAACTTTAAAGTTAAGCAACTGTTCACCGATAACTTTGCCATTCCATTAATTCAAGAGGGTGCATAAATCCTTGCCCTTAAAAGGAAATGTTAAGCTTGACAATACAACAATATATAATTATTATAACATACTTCATTAGTAGGTAATCATAAGTTGAGTGTTGTGCAAGGTGCACTAAAACTTAAAAAACTAAAATTAGCAAGGATTATATTGAACTTTCTCTTCAAACTATGACTGAAAAGTACCCAAAGGTTAAGTCGTAATGTGAATTAATAAAGGACTAACATATGAAATAAATAACAATACTAAATATTGCAATTACTAACCACGCATAAATACCCGATTACAAAGGAAAGTATGTTTCGACTTCCGCATGATTAATGGAAATAACATTAGAATAGTATTTTGCCTGTGTATCAGGCAAATAAAGCATAGGGCTACGTACGCAGCCAATTAAAATGTATTGATTGCACGGCCCGCTCGCACCCGCAATGGGTGTTTGTGTTTGTGGTTCACACTGAAGCCGATAAGAACCATTCTGCAAGTTCCATACAGTTATTTTCACATTTTGCTTCTTTTGACACCTAATTATACCGCACTATGGTAGATAAGTAAACTTTAAGACATTGGTGACGCTACTAAACTAGTAGAGAATGTTACTGTTATAACTTCGAACTTTGTTTTAAAATAAAAATCGTTATGTACTGATACTACAATGAGTACCCACTGTCGAACCTTAATTCATGTTTGTACCACTTTTTCTCTATACTGATAGATACAATCTGTTGAAGATCAGTGAACAATAAAGACCCGCTGTGCCCGAAATCCGCCAAGGAACCAGATCAAACCACGTCCCACCCGAGTGTCACACGAGAAAACCTCCGTTTCGAATATTGATTTTTTGGGGACTGCGTGAGCGTATTCTCATACTTATTTTACTCATAGACCTGCTTCTTAATTATTCTGCGATCTTTGACATTTGCAGTGATACTTAAAATTACGTATTTTGTTGTCATTCATCTGTATTAACAGTAATTATGTTTCCTTCATTACCATTGTTTAATACACCCGTACTACTATAAAATAACTGATATTCCATCTAAAATTAATTTTCATGTATTCTAGTATGAACTAGCATGACAGAGAGCGGTACAGAGGGTAGTACGTTTATTCGATCGGCTACGGCTCAAGGCCTTGCTGGACTTTTCACCTGGGCAGCATTACTCATTACCAGTCATCAGGTTAATTATATAATATAAGTTGGTAACTTGTGCGTTAAAGATGTGAATAATCATGTTTTAGATCTATCAGCACTTGCGGTGGTATTCATGTCCGACTGAGCAACGTTGGATTGTACGTATTCTTTTCATTGTGCCGATTTATGCTTTTGATTCATGGCTCAGTCTCATATTCTTCTCTGACAATGTTTACATTTATTTCAACTCAATTAGGGACTGCTATGAAGGTAAGGGTAGTAGGTGTCTATACTTAAACGTTTTATTTCTTGACTTTAATATCCATTATTCTATTCTTAATCTGGCATTCTAAGAATAATTTATCAATAATTTTTTAAAGACTTTCATACGTATTTCTTCTAAGTAGATTCTTTTAGAAATATTGATTTTTTTTTCCTTTTAGCATTTGTAATCTACTCTTTCTTATCTTTGTGCTATGAATATCTTGGAGGAGAGAGCAACATTATGGCCGAAATCAGGGGAAAGCCTATAAGGTACTATATTTAAAATATAGTGTTTTGATGTGATAAGTTTTGGAAATCTTGGTTCAAGAGTATTCAAATATCAATTTTTTGGCTAAAAAATGATTATATTATATTTAGACCAACAAACTACTATACATGTACATGTTGTTTAGCTGGGAAACAATATACAATTGAATTCCTTCGATTCTGCAAACAGGTACTTATAATGTACTATACTGAAAGGTTGCCATTTTAAAAATCAGCATTTCAGGCAACTCTGCAGTTTTGCTTTATAAAGCCAATCATGGCTGTGATTACTCTGATTCTTACGGGAATGGGAAAATATGAAGATGGAAACTGGAGGTAGATATCCATGAATATAAACTTTTATCTAGAACAGAATTAGGTGGTGTTTTAGATTACGATCTTAATTACTATTGTTTCAGCGCTGATCAAGGCTACTTATACATTACTTTAGTGTATAATGTTTCAATATCTCTGGCTTTATATGGCTTATTTCTTTTCTATACTGCTACTCGTGACCTTCTCAGTCCGTATAGTCCTGTACTCAAATTCCTCACAGTGAAGAGTGTTATTTTCCTTTCATTCTGGCAAGGTATAATATATTTTAATAATGGCTTGTAATATATGCATATAGTATATAATCAAAACATCGAAATCATAAGCCTACTTATCTATACTTAGGATTTCTTCTGGCTGTACTTGGGGCAACTTCAGCTATCGATCCAGTGACGGATGAGAATAAAAAAGAGATAATCGGACGGGGTATGCCCTTCATTTTGTTTTGTTTTGTTTGAGGCATGATAAAATGGAAAGTTTTCTACACCTTTTATTTTAATAGGAACTGTGGCAGCAGGATATCAAAACTTCTTTATCTGTATTGAAATGTTCTTTGCTGCTATTGCACTACGCTTTGCTTTCGGTGTTTCAGCATATGCCGATGCCCATTCAGGTGCGTTATTCACATAATAATATAAATCAACTAATTCTACAATTATAAATTTTCATATTTAGTTTACTTCAGTGAGTCACTCAAATGATGGTCGCCCAGTAACCCTTCAGTCAATCAGTTCCTCTTTGAAGGAAACAATGAATCCCAAAGATATAATGCAAGATGCCATTCATAACTTCCATCCTCAGTACCAGCAATACACACAGGTACATTTGCTTTAAGTTTATTAGTAGATATTCATGAAACATTAAAAGTTTACTTTATTTTTGTTTTTCAGCATTCGAATCCCTCGCGTTCGGTCAGTGGTAACTTGGCGTCAGGTTTTTAGTTTTGTCATTTCGTTTTACAAGTCGGTCCCATTAACGCTCAAGCATGTGTATCACCCACCGTATTGTATTTGCTTTATGATATGATTTGCACTGAGCTGCATGCTTCGCTTACTTCCATTTGCTTGATTACATTAGACCTTTGACTAATTACGACTTCGACATGGGTGCGGTGGATTTATGCTTTTATCTGTGCTCCAATTAAACACTTAAGGGTAAGTTTTTGGGTTTAGGACCAAATTCAGACGCTCTTGACTGTGCAAACGACTTCATCGGGCAAGAAAACGTTGTTCCACTTAGAAGAGAATCCCGCAGATATGGAACAGTGACCTCCCATGCCATGCTTTCAAATAGCAGTCCGCAACCCGTTATTATGAGTCATGATGCTCTCCTAAACAATCCTTTCTTAGGTTTGATGTTTCTCTTCAAAATTATTCCAGAAATCCCATCCCTTTTGTCTGTTATTTTGTTTTATGCTAGCATGGATTTTATTAATGCACGAGTGTTTGCGTTAGTATGATGAATAATTTGTATTTCATTTAGGAAGTATTACTTCAGGCAGCTGGAGCGAGCACCAGTCAGGATGAGCAGCGACTAGCTAGTGGTTCAGGTGCTAATTATTCAACAATGTCAAATACAGGCTCTCATAATGTTTCAACTCCTATGCCTAACGTGCCGACTGGCAATTTGTTTGATGCATAGATATATTGTTTTCTCAATAGAATCATTATAGGGTGGTGAAATTGTAAATTTTCTTATAGTTTTATGTTCTCTATACGTGTCGTGGTTGTGTGCAAAATAAGAAAATTACAATACTAAAAATTACTAGCTGAACTATCTATTCGTAAAGATGTTGTGGATCTTATATTTTTGTCGCTATAACTTATTTTCATAGCCATACTTTTACCTATAATGTATTCTGACGTCAAAATTAATATTCGTGTTCGTCCTGTGTAGTGTTTTATTACCTTTAGTTCACGCACCATGTGTCTCTACGACTTTCATCCACTGTATTTCTGCTAGCATTATGTGATGTTGTATTTGAAATTACCTTCAATAATTTTAAGAACCCCTCATCTTTTGTTTACGCAAAGAAGTTAGTGGATAGTAGAGCTTATGCATGTTTTAGCGCTAAAGCTATGCATCTAATCTAGTGATGTCATATCACGAAGTGACATAAGTCAATTCGTCCAAAGACTCCGGTTCCTTGTGCATCTGTCATTTAAAAGATGAAGTTTTCCTATTGTGTTCGGTTTTATGATTGGGAAGAGTTCCGTAAAAATTTATTAATAGTGTAGAATCTGCCAATAGAATGGCTACACAGTAGGTACTTGCTGATTAGCAAGTTAAACAGTGCCTAGGTTTTCTATGATAAATAAAATATAATATAATCCCTCTCAAGTCAGAAATGACTAAAAGGAATTTTTTGAGCCATATAAAAAGTAAATCAGATATATGAACACTGAGCCTCATTATTAAATTCCTCTGGTATTGATATGTCTAGGAAGACAGCGAATTCACCTTCTTTCGTTTTTTCTTCAATTATAGGCTGAGCGGTTGTTGGATTTACTACTATCTGGAACGATTAAAATTTAATAACTAGGATTTGTATTCTGAAGTGATTTAAAGCATCATATACCTCCGTAGTTTCCAAGATTTTTTCGGTTGTACTACTAGTCGGTTGTTCAGTTGTTGTCTTTTCATTTTTTTGAAATCCATAAAGGGTTTTAAGCTCATCACGAATCTCTTTAGGAAGAGTAGCTAGATAATTCTTTTCCTGAAATATACGTAAATTTTTTCGGGATCTAGTATTAATAAGTTATCATTAGTACCTGCATGCGAATTTGTTTCCATTTTTCAAAAGCTTCTCTAGCTGCTGGCGAAAGTGTCGCCAATATTTTATTTAGTTCAGCTTTTCTAACTTGTAACTCTTCTTCCCATTTGTTGAATAAGGCAAGCTGTAAAATAAGTTTCTTTTTTTAATTAAATGTGACGGTGAGTATGGTTAAGACAATGGAGTAAAATGAGTAATATATATGTAGTAACTGCCATATTCTTAAGGCACGTCTTATTCGGAGTCAGTAGCGTATTTCACAAAGTACGCCATCAATTTGAGTAATACAAAAGTGGAGCGAAGTAGGAGGCTTAGTCTGTTGTATCGATTAATTTAAATTAGTGATAAAACTAATAGAAAAGCCTAAACACAAGGTGCCTTAAGAATATGGTCACTGCTGAATATCCCTAATAGAATGCAAGATAATTTGGTAACAAAAAGAACAGCAATTGTGAGTAATTATGTTCGTTACTATCTACTGGATTCCACAAAACTGTTAATAATAAGATTTTTGTACTGGAAAGCTTAGTTTATAAATCAGACTGACAGATTCTCCACTGAGAAGAGAATAAGCCAATTTTTTAAGGGCTAGCTCCTTTTGTTCCAGACTGAGACGATGATCAAACCTAAAATACGCAGTTGGTTACTTATAATAGTTCAATTAATGAGTCATGAATGATGATTCTCAATTACCAGACTGATCTGAACTCCTTCCTAACCGTAGATGAAACATTTCGCAAAAACGTCGGTCCACATTTTCCAGCAAAAATCCTTTCACGAAGTTCTTCAGGAAGACTGTGGATAATTTCTCTAAAACATTCCCCATAAATATTAACTAGAAAAAGGACTAAATTGTATCTACCTTGTTTGTTTATGCTCCGAATCACAATTTTCGTTATCCTTGTAATTTTTCCAAATGGTTTTTATTTTATCTTGGATGTCTTTCGGCAACTTATCAATGATAGTAGGAATACCGCATGGTTGACTCTATAACGGTAATTTGTTTAATATAATAATGTTTTACTAACATCTCTTTATTCATATATATCTTATTTTAAAGTAATCAACATTGTTGTACTCACTCGTCTGCTCCAAGGGCCTAAAGGACTAAAGGGGTCTTCGTAACGAGCAGGGAAAGCAAAAATAATAGATGGTAATGAGACAAAGAGCAGGAAATACCACATTACTGTAATATAAATAATAATCTTCATCTTTTGTGTAAAACCATAATCTTAAAATATTATTTATTCCCTTATTATAATTAGACAATTTCTATTTGTTAAAATGGTAAAAACGAGTATTTGGAACAATACAGAGTTCAATGTAAAATTTCTATCAAAAGCCTTAGCTTTAGAATTATAATATTTGTAAGGCCTATAAACCTTACAACTTTTTCTGTAAGAAAGGACATTATTAAGGTGAATAGTGTTATAATAGGATTATCTTAAAAATTATGAGTCCATCGAATGACGTTAATAAAATTGTTTTAAAATAGCTGTTTATATTTAGCCTGTCTGATTCCAGGATTTTCAGCAGCTCTTTATAGTCTCTTTCAGTCCAGCCCTCGCCAAAAAATCTTTGCGCAAGCAGGACCGAAACACAAAGCGATGTGTGTGGCCAGTGTTGAGAAGCCAAACATATTGAAAAGCAAGTCACGCTCCCTTGGAACAGATTGCACATCAAGATGAGAGATGACATACAAGTGATTGACTGACTCTAACTAGTGACTAAAAATTCTAATTATATAGTTTGATTTGGTTTGAATATATTTCTACAAAAATTTATTTTAAGCAATAACATAGTAATTCATACTATGTAGATAGAAGGGACGACAAATATAGTTGTTCTACTTATATAGTTTTGTTATGCATGTAATTTTATACTTTTGCTTTGATCGTATTCTAATTTAAGCTAATAAAAATTGCTTACATCCCGAATGTAAGATGGAAGAGGACGAAATTTTCAATCATATAATGTATTTACTTCCAAGCGATGTTGCATTATTAGAGTATCCATTGTCTGTTCATATTTATGTCGTTCTGCCTCTATATGGGATACTCTGCGATATTTGAACAAAGATTAAGTAAACCATCAAATACAAAAACTGGAGCTCTTAAGTTAGACACTAAAACAAACAGATCAAATATGGATCCTGTGAATTTTTCACCTGAATTATAAAAGATGAGCAATAATAATGCTTTATTTAATATTTTATTTGCAGAACAGAAGTTGACAATCAAATGCGTTCCTGCATAGATAATTGTTTCACTTTTAAACAATATCGCAATTTTAGTCCGAAGACAAACATTTTAGGACTTCTGATTAACCACCACTAGTTCTTCAATGAAAGCCTTTAAAACAACAGTTTATGTGGTGGAAAAGCTTTCGTCGAAAAGGTCACATCCTGCACAGTACATCCCTATGCTAGAAACAGCACTGGACGAGATTTTGTAGAATACAGTTGACGTTAACAATGTAAATGCTTTAAATAAATTAGTTTCCCCTCTATAAAAATAAAATAGCTAATAATAAATGTCAAGAAGGTAGTAATCTAATTTAGTACGGTATTTCACAATTTTGTTCACGACAGAGAGCTTTTCAGTTCTCCTTTCATTTCGTCGTTTGGTGCTTGGGAAGGGGGCAGTCGTGTTCCACTAGATAGCTTTCTTTTAAAAAAAAGGCGAAATGACAATTAACAGAAATCTTTCGAAACTAACTTGTACTGATTCCGTAAAAAAATGATTAACTTCACGTTTTCTCAAGTGCATACTGATTTGGACACTTTGAAAGTCAGTAAATATATCTAATGTTCTATACTATATATGGCTTCTTAGTATACTTCCTTGCACACATTGTTGACATGATTCTAGTAGACAGTTTTACTTTCTACAGTTCTCCATGCATTTTTTCATAACATCCTATGCCAATTTTAAACAGTGCACTTTTGAGGAGTCCATTTCCATCTGGTAAACGGTCATAATTAGGATAAAAGGCAAATTAACTCCTTCATCAGAAATGTGCTTTTATTTAGACTAGAATGTTGAATTAAACTTGAGGAAACAAGTAGCTAATTTATCCTTGGTCTTCTTAAAAATCCACTTCATTTATTTCTTTCAAACTACAGACCTCATGAAAACCGAAAGAGAAACAGGAAACAGCGAAAGAACGAAGGTATTGAGAGTATGTAAATTACAAATGTAGAGATTACTTTACAAAGCATCGGAAGTGACTGCAGGAGACGGGTGAGGCTCAATAAAAATCTAGTATTACCTCTGACTCATTCACTCAAGGTAGTTATATTTTTACATTACTTAGTTCAGTGCTTTGCTATAGATATGTGTGTAATACGAGTAATTCGCAATGAGTTTATTTGTTTCTCGGTTTGGTATGGCAAATCACATTCTGTTCTCTAGAATACATCTTTCCTATTTTAGGACAATATATTGTGAATCTGTTTTTGAAGAAATATTATAAACATACTAGCCCAGATTACTTGGATTCTTTTGAAACATTCAAGAGTTCAGTATGGTCTGTCAAGATTCACATTTTAAAAATGGAACGGAATTAACTTATAATCTTAATATGAGCCAACTTTACGGTTAGGATGACAGTGTAAGAGTACAAATAAATATTTAGTATCTTAACATATCTAAATTTTATAATTTTACAATTGTTTTTTTCACATATGACATTCATTTAAGTTGAATGTAGATGAATTTCTTAAAATTTTAAGGAAATTTTATATTACTATAAACGTACTATTAAATTTTTTAAATGCGGAACCCTATCAAAGATATCCATCCGGTCTTTTAAGATGTTTTCTATCGATTATACGTCTGGTCACATTAATAATAATATTTGCTTCTGAGTCATGTGTACATTTCTGTGATAACTTTTTTAGCGAGCAGTTTAGATATGCTTCAGGTGATTAAACAAGTACCGTACACGTGTCGTTTTTCTCTCTTTCCTATACATTCAGGGGAGTCGGCGCGCCAGCTGACCCTTGATAAGCACAGCCAGTTGGTCGATATGGCACGACTGATCTTGTTGCTTACACTTTGTTCTCTTTCTCTAGCAGTACTTCATGCGAAAAAGAGAGTCTCCCACTCCCATCACATACATTCGTAAGTCTATCTTTCTCCACTTCGTATTGATGTGAAGAAACGAAGAAATGCGTCGAATATCCATTTTTAGTTTATCCATACTTATAATGAAAGACATCTTTTTTGTTAAATGAGCTTTTAGTAATTTACTATTTACATTAATAAGCGTTTAGGTAAAAATAACATTTGTCAGATGCTCGTGGGCTTCATTTGTTATGTGCAAGTGCAAGTGGTAAACAGAATCTAGTGTTTCTAACAACGTGAATTTGAAGCATTAATAAACATGATTCAAAGAAAGAAATGGATACATTGCGGTCTCACAATAAGTGTTGCATTTATTACATTGGAGCATGTAATAAAAACTGGCAAAATTTCTAAAAGAAGAACATTTTTAACCGATATTTATTTCCAGAATACCATTGTCACGCCAACCAACACTAAAAGAACGTCTTCTACAGTCCGGAGGATGGAACGATTACCAGAGACACAGAGCGCAGTATCAAAAAAGGCTGTTCTTAAAATATGGGCTGAATATGCTACTCAAACAACAGTCAACCAATGAAATCGATGAACTACTCAGAAATTACATGGATGTATGTCTATATTCACTGTTTCATTCAATTTTTAACAAATATACTACATATTTATCTTTATTACTTATAAGTGAGTCATTATATTTACACTAGAATACCAAGACTTCTTAGGCCCAGTACTTTGGCACAATTAATATCGGTTCACCACCACAAAATTTCACTGTCATTTTTGATACTGGTTCATCTAATCTTTGGATTCCTTCAAGACAATGCCACTTCTACGATATCGCATGCAGTAAGTTTTATTTATTATGAAAATACAAAAAATTTAACATCTCTAATCCTTTTAATGGTTTTTGAAACTTTAATCAGTCGAAATCAACATGTTTTCAGTATTCTTATCTTTCGAATCAACTACTTTTTTTTCTTTATCGTCTTATAGGGCAAGGTCGACAAGAGATTATCAAAATATACTGCAAATTAAAAACCTTAAATTAAATTAATGGCGTTCGCTAAGAAATACAAAAAAAAAANAAAAAAAAAACAGAATTATACACTACTTTTGCAATAAACTTTAATATATGTATTTATTTATATATTCTTCTATATAATAGACTAGGTTAACTCTTTTACTTCAAAATAAAGATGGTGCCAAGTTATAAGATTACGATTGGCAATGTTGTATATGTATATTCTATAAATCATGATGAGAATCTTCATTTTGGTTACGACTGCAGTTGTAATTGAAAATACTACTATTAAAAATTATAAAAGTTGTCAAGACTTAGAATAACTAAAGTCTACTTGACAGTGCTACATCACCGTTATGACTCTCGTTCTTCGTCTACATATACAGAAGATGGACGTAAAATGTCTATTCAGTATGGAACAGGATCTATGAAAGGATTTATTTCAAATGATCTAGTTTGTGTAAGTCTAATTACTAATGGATTTTTTAAAAGAATTCTGTTATAAATTAGGAATCAAAATTTTATAGGAATGTAAATGTATCATTATAAAATAAATCGTATTTTAACCCTTGTGTTAAATATAAAAGTATTTATATTCGCGAAAAATTTCAGGTGGCTGGTATTTGTGCTGATGATCAACCATTTGCTGAAGCAACAAGTGAGCCAGGTCTCACATTTATCGCTGCTAAATTTGACGGAATTCTTGGAATGGCTTTTCCCGAAATAGCTGTCCTTGGCTAGTTATCAATTATTTTTAGTATTTATTGATTTTTTTTACAAATCAAAAATATGATAACCTTTTATTGTTCAGGAGTAACTCCCGTGTTCCATACTTTCATTGAGCAAAAGAAAGTGCCTAATCCTGTTTTCGCCTTTTGGCTTAACAGGTTCCTAATTAGTACATGTTCTTGTTTCAAGAGTGTAGTGTAAGAGTAAATTATTAAGTATTAAAAACATAAGATCTTTAAGGAACCCTTATTCTGAGCTTGGTGGTGAAATCACTTTGGGTGGAATTTCTGATCGTAGGTATGTGGAGCCGATCACTTGGACCCCTGTTAGCAGGAAAGGCTATTGGCAATTTAAAATGGATAAGGTGTTTTATAATTTTTAATTCAGTAAAACTGAATTTAAAAATTTTTTAAATTGTATGTTTTGTATGCGAAAATTTAATTCAAGATTGTGGGAGGTACTACAACAATTGCTTGTGACAATAGCTGCCAAGCTATCGCTGATACTGGGACATCATTAATTGCTGGACCTAAAGCCCAAGTTGAGGCAATTCAAAAATACATTGGAGCAGAACCGTTTATGAAGGGAGAGGTAGCAAAGATACATAATTTTCTTTCAAAATTTAATTGGATTTTTTATATTTTTGATAGACATTATCTTTTTATAGTATATGATTCCATGCGATAAGGTACCTAGCCTTCCCGAAGTGTCATTTGTGATTGAAGGAAAGACCTTTACTCTGAAGGGAGAAGATTACGTACTAAATGTATGTTTAGCCATAATAATAATAATTTTAACATATGGTGCTTATTCTCAAGCCTATGTAACATTTGTTTTTAGAGTTGCAGCTGTATTTTTAATATGTTAGTTGACCTATATTGGAGTGAATAGTCAGTTATATACACGATTTATGATTAGACTAACAATTATTTTAATATGTAGTCGTTTTTAAGAACTTTCTTTTCTTTATTGTGACGGTCTTGCTTAATGATTTATTTAGGTAACCGCTGCTGGAAAGTCAATCTGTTTATCTGGTTTCATGGGTATGGACTTCCCTGAAAGAATTGGGGATCTATGGATTCTTGGAGATGTATTCATTGGAAGGTAGATTTTTTTCTATTTATCTTATTTTATTTATCAGGATATGAAATATTTTAAGATATTATACTGTATTTGACATCGGGGAAAGTCGTGTGGGTTTTGCTCAAGCAAAAGCTGAAAATGGCAAACCAGTTCTTCCTGCGGTTAGGCCTTTTACAAACTATCAGGTATGCATATAATAAAAATCTATATAAATAGTTTAGTTTCTAAAATTGAAGTATGGAATTTACAAATATTTAATGAACCAATTCAATATCAGGCATATATATGTTCACTCTTTTTCCATAACCCTGAGTGAATAGTAGGTATATTTTATGATATTAAATCAAATTTATGGAGGCATTTATTGAAAAAGTAACTTTTTCTACAGGTATTTTCTGACAATGAAGAAGATATTTCCATATTCTGAGGAAGCAAAATTTCGATATTAAAAAAATTTCCTTTCAACTACGTGTATTGTATCATCTACATACGCCTATGTAGTAGTATTTCCAACTTGTAATCAATAAATGTGAAAAATAAAGTATTCAGTTTGTTTTGACTCTAATATTCCGCCAAATTTTTCACTTGAACAGGAATAGACTAATCTGTTTCCGTTCATGTTAATGAAGAAGTTAAGCTCAAATATTTAAGCATTATCCTAGATAATTTTAGTTCAATATAGTTATAAAATAGATTTCAACAAATTCTCGCTATCTAAACCTTAATTTTCTGATCACGTGGCATATTTCAATTTGTAAAGTGTTGTTCTGAATTCTGCAATTAATTCATTAATTATTCACAAAAACGTACTTATTTACTTTGTTTTATTATATTTGTGTGACGTGTTCCAATTTTACTACAATTCTGTACGCCAACAGGCTATTGTTAATGGTATGAAAATTATCGACGATAACAACTGAAGGTCTAGATGAAAAATTTTATAGGGAAAAATAATTAACGTCTTACCTCATTTCTGGAGCTTTTGCTTGTTTACTACTTTCTTTAGTACGGTACAAGCAACTTGAGAATGTTTCGTTATGACTCCGCCCGCAATTAGTGCGCACTCAAGGTAATTGACGTCTGCATGGAGTCAATCAACCTCAAATAACAATATACGGTAGGCATCACACGTAGATGCATTTTATAATGCTCTGACTGCGTAACGGATCCTTTTTTTGTTAAAACTGTTAGATATTTTTTGTCGTTTCTTAAAATTTTCGTTTTTGCATGTTTTCCATGTCGCACGCGAGGTGTACACCACTTGGCTTGATGTATCAGGTTCGGAATGCTGGCGTGTGTATTGAAATATGGCAAAAAAAGTGGAGAATGGGCGCTCTTGAGAGTCCTTCACGCGAGATGTGGTCTGTTGACTCAGGGCACTGACCCGTCTGTCAGATCGCCACTCTTCTTATCCATTGCCGTCCCTTTCCTTACACCCTTTATCCATAATTCTTTATTTTAACCTATTTATGTTCTTTGTACTAACCCTGTTTATTATTTCTTAACTACTTCCATATTCTATCTATTCCCTATAAACAACTCTTTTAGATTTATAACAGTTCAAAATGATAATTAGTTAACTGTTTTATAATATTGTTAGAAATTATGACGTATTTTTCGAAGTATAACTGAACGTTTGTCATATTAGATAAGAGTTTCAGTGCCAATTAGATACTTCAGAGATTATTTTTTAGCTGAAGTTGGACATTGTCATCTTCGATTACACATCGGCTTTATTTCAGTTTATGTCTAGAGTACTTTTCATGCAATTAATCTTCTTCGATTATTCACTTCAACATCTAAATACTTTTGTAAATTCAAATAATTTCAGCATATTTAGGATATTAAATTTTTTTGAATTCATGGACCAAATACTCGTATTAAGTATGTTTATAGCTATTGCAAGTGAGTACAAACTATTGGAACAGAACTAAAAATTGAAAACAACCATGACAGAGAAAGAGAGGTAGAGAGATAAAGGGAAATTGGCTATAGTTTACAAGTCTTTGTTTAGAATAGCCGGTCCAGGCAGTGAGGTTGTTAAATCGGGTTTTAAATTGGTCCAATTCAAGAAACGCTTAAACAGATGAAAAACTATTGACTAAAATACTATGTAAAATTTAGATGTAAACAATATAAGAAAACTTTTCAGAATCACAATCTCTTGATATTCGATGCTATGCATGTACTACAATTGAAGCAAATACTATGTTAAATGAAATATCTGATCCTAACTGGCTTCGCTGGTTAGAGAATGTGAGATATGTTCCATTTTCACAGCACTGTGAGGACGAATTCAAGGTGTGGGTTCTTCATTTTCGTTGTGAATTGAAAACTAACACCTTTCCGATTATTCTTCAGTTAATTAATATTTTAACCATAATTTTGAATTTCTAAAGTTTACCTCTCTCAGGTTGATCTCGCTCTTAGAGATGGTGTTCGTAGTCACGAGTGTACTAATGGGATCTGTATGAAAATGACCTTTCAAGAAAAAAGTGGTAATAATAGTAAATACTTAACTTTAAAATATTATTAATGCATATTATTTTAGAAAAATACTTTATAAAGTAGGTGCATGCATAATTTGTAAGTAATTTCATTATTTAAAGTTTAGGAGATAATCATGTTTGGAGAAGCTGTATACCACAAGCAAAAGAGCAAATCCGATCTGATTGTACAAAGATTTCGAGTGCTGAAGGTTAATGTATATACTTTGAATATTTATTACCGTAATGATAAATTCGAAATCCCTCAAATGGTCCATAGAATAGAATAAATTAAATACACGAAAATTGTTATTCTGTACTTACTGTATTTGTTTAGCAACTGTCACTTGATGTTTTAACATTGAAATATTTTACGAGAAACTAAAAGAATTCTAGCGCTAGTGTTTGTCTCGCGTATTATATCCGCTACTAAATCCTCGTGCAAATTTTGACAGTCTCTCCGATGACCGTACAAAACAAATTCTAAATTATGACATTAATTTGAAGCAACTTTTACGAATAAAATAGTTATTTATCATAAAAGAAAGATGATGATGCACATAAAATTTGCTTAAATTATAGCTACCAACTTTTAGGAAACTTAGAGGTCTGCACATGTGATAGCAATCTATGTAATGCATCTTCGTTGACGCTGCTCACTGAAACGTTCTGTCTACTGCTTACGACGTTGTTTTTAATTCTTTGATCACGTTCATTTTGCTGTTCTTTCATATTCGTGAAACGCGTAATACAGCGAACAAAAAATCTATTTATGTAGGCTTATAATGTAATTTAAACAATTTCATGTACATTTTCGGAAGGAAAAAACGTAAAATTGACATTTTAATATATTCTTACTGATATCTATATATATTTGGATGTTTTGTCATTTTGTATTCATAGATTTAAACACCACTGTTGTGATAACTGTTAAAAGAAACTTGCTGGTTTATGTCTTATGCTCATTGAATTTTTCGATTTAGATGAGTGAATATTAATTGTACTACTTCGAATTTTAGTGAAATTTTATTACAATATAAAATCAACAAAATAGAATAAACTTTACATTTTGCTATGACAGACTGATATAATTTGGTAACGCAATAGCTTTGAATGCTATAGCTACGAAATGAGATTATAGTCCTAGAATATCAGAAAATGATAAGTATGTAATAGTGATGGTTAATGCCAAAATATATGGTACACAGTTGAGAATATTAAGGTCGAATAATGCTGTTGCTCAGTAACTAAATTAATAAATCATCGTTTTCCCATCATAGATACGAAAGATCGAGCGGAGCAGGAATCCATGCACTGACACTTGCGAACGATGTTGACTATAGAGGTACGGCTGAAACACACTTAAATTTATGCACGCATATCCCTAGACAAAGTGAAAGTTACTTTAAAAACTAATGAGTTATTCTCACCTCGATCCGTTTTTGCATATCATCTTCACCTTCCTTTTTTTACTTTTTACCGCGTGGCAACATGCCTGTAGAGTTGATTTTAATGCAAAAAATGATTTGGCACATTTAAATCTAATTTTTTGCTGCATCTAATCAAGGCTTATCAAATAAATTTATGTCTGACCTCTCCGTCTCCACAGTAACCCACGCATTCAGCATTTTTTAGTTCATCAATTGAACGACAGTTACCATCGATGTGGTGTCGCCGGAATTTTTCTTTGTTACAAGTTATTTCTTCTAAAAAAATTGTTTATTTTATATAAGAAATATATTAAGAATAGGATTTCTCCTCAGCCTAACTTACTTTGTTGACAATGGTTTCCGGTATGTCCTTGATCGCAACGACAGATATAACCTCGACTATCTGTATAATTAGCCTCACATCTACCTTTTCCACAGTCTACTCCTGCAACTCATTTTTAGTAGCTCCTAAGTTTTCGGAGACAGCTTAAAACGTGGATTCGTACCATTGCAGAGATCAATTACATCAGAGCAACCCTGAAGAATTTGCTCTTTTTCTATTGCTGACTCGAAATCAATGGGATCGTCATTTACAAACACGTTGCTAATGCATCCTGAAAAACTTGTATAAGCTACTGGTTTAATACAAATTGTAATGATGAGGATAATTTAATTGGGATTGCCTTTCAAACTATGCGGTTCTTTAACATGGAATCCAGTCTTAACACGATCTGCACGGTCTTTTGGTAGTCCTCCCAAATAAAGGTACTGTTTATTGTTTAGCGAGAACTGTTCTTTTTTCCCATCGTTTTCCACAGACTGTGTCGTCTGATTATCGATAGTTAAGGAACACTTTTTTCCTTGCACGATGATTTCGATACGATGAGGCATACCATCATCGACTAAAAATATGACTGTTTTAGAATTTTTATATTAAATTATTGTCACATAAAAATATTATATCTAATGTTTAACTCCATACCTATAACATAGCTGTACATATGACTAGCTGGGTAATTTCCGATATAAAATGCTATCTTGACTCTGCCATCGTAAAGCTCCGCTGATAGAAAGTGCTCATCACCATAATATGCGATTAGACCAGTACTTAAATATATTTTATATTGAAATCAAATAGTAGAAAAAAATATTGACTGAAAATTAGATAACAGACCTATTGGTTGTTCGTAGAATCAACGTAAGATTTCCGTTCTCTATACTCCATGGTTCGAGAGCAACATAAGCTCCTGCTTTCTGCAGTCCTATTGCTGTCATTCGATCACATTTCGTTCCTGCGTAGCCTTCATGACAGCGACACTCATAGTCATTCATATCTTCATTTGTGTAGCACGATCCCTAAGTAGATTACTTCTAGAACTCTTAATCTAGTATAAAGTTTTAAGTGAATTGTTTTTAATAGGCAAGAGATATACATGTCCACAAGAGTTGCTGTGACAGTGCGCAGTATTCTGATAGAGTGCATTATTCATTGGAGGCTCATCACAGAATTGGCCCGAGTAGCCCATGACACACTGGCATGAATACGTAGTGATGCCATCCTATAATTACTTTAACATTTATGTAATATTTATCTAACTAGGATTAAAAGAACTCACAATACAAATCCCTCCATTTCTACAATGGTTATCAACGCAATCATCTATATTAATTGAACAATTTTGTCCATTGAATCCAGGAAGACATTTGCAGCTAAAATATGATTCCATATATATTAATTTATTAGTGAATATCGGCGGATCTTATTTGTTATAACACTCATTCACCTATATCCATCTCCTTCTTTTCTACAGGAGGCTCCGTTTTGACAAGGATTTAGTTTCTTGCTGCAGTATTCAAGTTTATCTTCGCAATATTTTCCAGTAAATAAAGGACCACATACACACTGATAGGAATTTATCTGGAAATAACCATGTTACAAATACTATAACTCAATATTGCTAGAATATTCAACTAAATTATTTTTTTTCAATATTAGTCAAAATTAAACAGAACGAGGATTTTCTCATACCAAATCAATACATTTTCCTCCGTTTTGACATTTGTGTTTTTCACAATCATCTATATTCTTTTCACAATAATCTCCTTTAAAACCTTTTGGACAAACACAAGTGAAACGTCCTTCTTGAATCACCTAAAAATGTGAAGTGATAATTCCCTATAAATCTAGTAGCAATAAACTATGTCACCTTGCAAGTAGCGTTGTTCATGCATGGATGCCCAAAACAGGCATCAATTTCTGATTGACAATTCTTGCCGTGAAATCCTGCTGGACAGTGGCACTTGTAGTCTCTCCCGCTTATCGTTTCGCAGCGCGCATTATTCTTACACGGTGATATTGCGCATAAGTTGCATTTGGCAGTGATTGAAAGGGGAACTGATCCGTCACATCTGAGGTAATCTTATCAGTCATAAATCCGAAATAAATGAACTGGATATGCAGCTATTAATAAGATACTCACATAAACTGGTGGTTGTGGGCAGTGAGTAATAGTTGATTGGATACGGCAAATGGTGCTTCACATCTAGCAATTCCTGCCTCCACAAACTTGGATTTTATCCAGCGAGAGAACCATGTCATACGACAATCACAATAGAGAGAGTTACTCCCAACAGCTCTAAATATAAATCTTAAATTTTTTAATAAGTATGGTTTTAATGTCTTACATATGAGTGATATTTCCAAGACTTTCAAATGCCGTTTCTGGTAGGACAGAAATATCATTTCCATGAAGAGACAATATGCGTAAAGACTGGAGGTTGGAAAATGCACGTGGTTGTAAACACTGGAAATACTCCTTTATTAGCATTTGACTGTATAATATACGCTAAACAAAATTTCTAAATGTTTCTTTACTCTTAGTTTATTGTAGGAAAGTATGAGAGTGGATAACCGGGTCAGATTAGTAAATGTGTGATCCTCGATTGATTCAATTCTGTTGTGAGAAAGATCTCTGCAAACATGAAATAGTATGATATAAAATTACTAATTTAGAATAAACAGTAAGTTACAATTTTATGAGACTGCCTAAGCGGCTGATGTGTTCTATGGGAATTTCTCCTATCAGATTAGAATCGAGAAAAAGTTCCGTTGTATCTTGTGGTACTCCTACAGGAAATTTTAATAGATCCTAAAAAAATGTTACGAATAAAGTAAAATGTTCCATATTATTACGAATTTCACGCGTTTGTACCTTATTAGAACAGCGCACTACGGTCTCTTGGCATGTACATCCTGCTGGGCAATAATCACCATTGTCGGCACATACACTATCGATGACGCCTATAATGAGAATATTTTACTATTAATTGACTGCCATTATTTCCCCTCTTCAAATAAATTATCCGGTTTCTTTATTAAATATTGTTGAGGAGTTTTTTTTCTTAAACTAGCTATCTTAAAAATGTACAGCTCTTTTCATTGTAAGAATTTAATATTTTGCCATTTTTCAGTGCGTGAGAACACTTAAGCAACCTAACATGTGAGAAGCACTATATAAATTAATTATCAGTAAAAAATCTACCTATTTATATGATTTTATATTAAAACTAACTGCTGCACATCATATCTTCCTTAGATAGATCGGTGAGACTTTTCCCTTTTAGGTTCTCAGGATGAGAACACTGGCCAACATCTGCTGTACGAGAAGTGTTTCCACGAATCCAATCAATCAGTGGTAAAATGTTGCAATCACATGGAAGGTCATTACCAGCTAATTGCCTTAAAATGGATATGTTAAAATACCATGAAATTATTGTGTTTAAGATTTTATTTTTGATATTATGACTAACAGAGTTCTTAGATGTTTCAAACCCTCGAATGTGTTGGGTGTAATGCATTTTAGGTGATTATTCGGAAGTGACCTATAAATGTTAAATGTTTTGAAAATGCGTATAAGATGATAATTAGATAATTTTTTAGGAACATATATTTGTTAATAATAAGCGTGCATATCTTACAGGAACTTAATGTGTGTTAGGTTACCAATCATGGTAGGTGTTAGACACTGCAACAGGTTGGAACCGAGTGAACTGAAAGAAGTTAGGAAGCAGAAACACTAAATTAATTAACGTGCTCTTCCCAAACTTACAGTACTTCAATCACATTAAACATCCCAAGAGAGGAGCTAGAAAAGTGCCGCAGCTTATTATTTGAGAGATTTCTGAAATCATAAATGTATTAAACTTCATTTAACTTTACTTATGTATTGTCACTTCTGAGGAGAAATACTTACAGATCTCTTAAAGATTTCATATTTGACAAGCTTCCCTCCTCGATTATGCTCAACTGATTGTGAGATAGATCCCTGCAATTTCAACTACTACTATTTTAGTAAAGTGGAACCTAATTGTTCGTTTAAATAAATAGTATTAACAGGTAAAACTTACAGTTTCATAAGATTTTGTAGCCTGCTGAGATTCAGCTCTTGATTTATACTTGTTATTTGGTTTCTATTGAGATTTAGCTCTGTAGCGTAGGAAGGGATGTCAGTCGGTGGTGTTAACAATCCTCTATTGCTAAAAAAAAGTAACATTGATGTACTGTTAATGTCGTTTATATCAAAATTCTACCCACGTGTTTAACTTTAATTTATTTTGCTTCTAAGACAGTTTATCCGTCTTAATCTGTTTTAAGTGAGAAAATCAAACAGTTTACTTTGTGTGTAGATAACCCCACTGGGATAACTTGAACACATGTATATTGGTTACACCCATCTCGTGGCGTTTTGCTGAAACGGTCCGCAAAAACGATCATCATCAGTTGCTTAGACAAACTCCATTAATCAGGTTCTTTGAGCGGCCCGCCGGGACACATTTTATCGTTCTCAGGATAAACGAGAGGTCATTTTCAAAGGTTAAAGCTATTAATGAATATGTTTTAAATGCTTGAATAGTATGTGATTATTTTCAAATGCTTCTTCAATTTAGTTTTAGGATTATCATATTTTAGAATTCGCTCTAACTTCATCAGCAACAACTACAAATTAAATAATGTATAAATAAGGATTTATTTTAAACAATGATTTCATTGGCACACCTGCAGTCAACAACAGTGCCATGACACGTGCACTGCGTGGGACAGTCAAAATCGATGAAGCACTCGTCTGCTCTCTGTGTTTGGTACACCTCAGACCCTAAATAGAACAAGTGTATTTCCTGTGTTGTAAAGAAGAAACATTTGAACATTTGTAAACAGAAATTTTTCATCTATGATAATTTTTTTATTATGTGAAAGCCTGAACCTTTGCAGCGAAACTTGCTCGGTGGAAGACCAGCAAATCGTTTCCTTGATACCCTCTTTGGTGCTTCACAACGCGCACCGCTGGTTTCTATATTTCGACTCTCATGCAATTCAGCCAACCATTCCTGAATGATGTAACTCCCAATTACACTAAACCATGCTCTTTATAATCTATAATTACTGACAAATTATGAAATAGTTACCAAATTGCAGTCACAGATCAGTGGGTTTTTAGCCAAATGTAATGTTTGAAGTTTATTTAGCTTGCTGAACGTTTCGTTGCTTATTGACTTGATTTGATTATCATAAAGCGAAAGAAGGTTGAGGTCAACGAGCGGGTCAAATGTTCCTTTTCGAATACAATGCAGTTGATTTGCATTCAACAGCAGTAACTGAAGATTCTTTAGCCCCACAAATGCTTCATTTGGTAGTTCTGTTAAGTTGTTACCGTACAACACACTGAAAATCACAAAATGAACTTCAAATATTATAGTGGAATATTCGAATAATCTATTAACGTTTTATATTAACTTACAGTGAATTAAGTGAGGTAAGACCTTCGAAAGCTCTTGGTGCTATCTCAGCAATTGTGTTCTTACTTAGATCACTGAAATAATTTGTCACTTTTTAGAGATATTATAATATATAAGTTTTATATTTCACTCACAGTCTTTTAAGATTCTGAAGGTTTTGGAATGCTTTAGGGGGCACATATGTGATTTGGTTTTGCTCCAGTCGTCTAAATATATTAATTTTACCATTTTAATTAATATGTCTATGACAAAACTTACAATTCACTGGTAGCGCTGGGTAAGTTAGCTGGAATATGTGTAAGCCCTCGATCCCTACAATCAACTGTTGTCTCTGTGCAAGTACAAGCTGGTGGACAAACTCTTGCTTCCCGACAAGATGTAGCTGCTCTCTTTTCGATACCAGAGCACTTCATTAACTTAAATATACTGATTATAAACTCAAAGAAACAAAAGCAATCGACATATTCCTTACGGATTCATCAACAGAATCAATGTTTTTCCCATGCAACATTGCAGGGCGCATGCACTTAGCATGACTTGGAATTTGTCCCGTCAGCATCCTCTTCATCCATTTTAAACGACAATCGCAGTGCCAAGGATTATCTCCCAGGCGACTAAACGTAGTTTTAATATATTTAAATGTTAATTTGTACAGAAGATGAATATAAGCGCCTACAAAAGCCGAAGATTTGGCATCATATCGAGTTCTCCCATTGTTGTGAGATTATTTCCATTAAGAGTGAGAATCTCTAGTGAATTCCATGTAGATAGCACTCCGGTTTCCAGACTGAAATTGACTAACATTGCTACTTATCACAGCAGTAGCGTATTATTTACAAGCACAGTATCATTTGCATTGGGTTACAATTCCTTTATAATAAACGGCATATAGGATTTCATTTATATTTGAATAGCGTTTGTTTTCTTAGTTCGACGCACTTTACACGCTTTGTTGAAAGTAAATACTTCTAAAGTTGCAAAAATTTTGCAAAAAATATATGAATTGATATTAAGTATTCTTTCAGCAAATAAATAAGGTTTCAAGTAAAACAAATTAGCGGTATTAATGCAAATATACATATTAACAAACCAAACGAGTGTATTTTTGTCCAATTGAAGGTTTCTCATGCTTTTTGGGCCATGTAATTGATCATCAGATATAGTTGTCAAGAAGTTTTCACTTAGATCTCTGAAAATACTATAAGGTAATTTTAAAGGTTTCTTCCTCTAATAGATTTCACTTAAGTCTAAGAGCCTATTGTGACCCCACAAATATTTCTGATATGACTAATCCCTGCGAGTGTATTTGCGCAGCGGAGGGTCTGAAAAATACATGACCGTCCCACGGCCTGAGGGCATCGCCACAGCTTCCAAATATATCGCTGTGAAGTCTTTCTAATTTATTAGATCTTTAGTCTTATCTAAAATATGTTGACAGCTCTCGGAATTTCTAGAGACAATTGTTCTAACGTACTTCTTCTGCATGTCCATTTAATGTGTGTTTTTGCGTATGAGCTTAAGTGATTCTTCAATTCGTGGGGAAAAGCGGAGTAAAGAACGCAAAGCATACTGATTAATAGCGGACAAGCAGAGACAGGAGACGACCTGGCATTGCACACCAACTGTCCAGAGAAAGGCGCCATGCAAATGGATTGCGTGGTTGGGAGATGGATCAGGTACCGAAACGCGGCAAAAAGACGGATGAGTTTTTCGACTAGATCTAACTAAACTGCAGTATTTCTTTATCATATACAATTGTGATATTTAAACAGTTTAGACTTATTTTACAACTAAGAGAACTACATCTTATATTGTTACGAATAAAACATTCAGCAATTACGATGATTATCATCTTGTTCTCGTTCTTAGACGGTTATACGTTCTAGATAGCAATTGCTCATTGTCATATTTTAGGAAGGGACGGGCGCCTTCACTCATTCTAGTCCGTCACTTGTCGCTCTAACTGACCGCCTGCGACATTTCCATACACAAATACCACACGGGTGGCACCGCGCACTATGACTAGACCGCAATCATCAGAGGCCACCGGACGGCTACATACACTCAAAGTATCGATAGAAAAACACAAATACAATGTTGAGCATCAATTTTCTTTATTTGGGATGCCTTAACATCGGCGAGATGTTCGCTATCTTATATCATTCTATATTCGAATCCCCTTTAACGTTACTACATGGAATTGAAAACAAAGACAGGAGAGCATAGTTAAAGAAATTATTTCCATTAATAACTTTAAAAATGTGACTATTCTCTATGGTCCAATGAATCAATGCCCTGATATTTTCGCCTCGGCGCAGGTTGTTTCTAGCATGATTGATGGTGCTCCAGGCTTCCCATCTCTACTACAAACACCGACAAATTTACGACTCTTCGTAAAGGGCCAACTGCCTCTACTTATCACCTCATTCGGGCGACCAGGAATAGAAAAAGAAGACTTGCAGGATGGATTACGAGAATAGGCTAACAAATACCACCCAGTGAGATATAACCATGGGTAGATTTACTGATAGGGTAATTCTAAAAGGAAAATTTTTGCTACAAAGACAATATATAGGCGCCTTTGTATAATACCCTTAGTATAGTTCTTTGCTTTTCGGCTCAAATGAACTCAAACAAATAAATGAGAATGCCGCCAGACGCCTTTGTGACTCCTAATTGCGCGCCTTTGAAAAGTGGCCAAAGGTCAACCTCTGTACAGTAGAAAATACAGAAATGATCTTATGGTAGCATCTGCATAGTTGGGATGTTACAAGTCTATTTTCCATCTTAATATTACTGTTTTCTAAATCATGAAATTCTAAATAAATATATTTTGAAGAACCGTATAATTTATGTTACCGTTTCCCTCGCCAGCTTTGTTGCATAAATTAACCATTAAAGGCGCTACGCTTACATTGTGCAAATAGTGTACAATAGGATCAAACAGAACACTGCTCAGAAACGAGGGAATTCACTCTAGCGAAGAAGGTAGTACTAGGTTGGTGGGAAAATCCCAAATAAAAATACGAAATATATAGAGAGAAATATATAGATGAATTTAAAATGAAATAATGAGATGCTTTGGTTGCATTAAAAACAATATATTTATCAGAAAATACTCACAATCTATGAAGATTTCTGTTTTCCTGAAATATATTTTCTGGTAAAGTGCGAAGGCGATTGCGATTGAGTCGTCTAAACTTCAAGCTGTATTGATATTTTATTACAAATATTTTTTTTACATTAAGATACAAGTATTTACTCTTCATCTCTCTCCTTCCCTTCTTTCTCTCCTTCCTCCTCACAGCCTCTCCAATCCTTCCAGTGCATCAAAAGCTCGCTCCTCGATTGAATGTATATGATTGTCCATCAATTGCCTGCAATTCAAATTTGAACAACAGTCGCTGGGCTTTGCATGAAACCTATTGTATATGTTATCCGCACTTCAATGCAATATACAATCGTAACACCTTAAAATATTTGAAAAGAAAAAAGGAATGAAGCACGATGACACTTACAGGATCTTCAATTGCTTCAACATCGCCAGATCATCTTTTCGTATAATAGATATTCGATTTTCTTGGAGATCACTAAAACTAATTTTTCTTACATTTATCAATTTTAATGTAGCTATTCTGGCTGGCTGTCTATGTTTACCTGTCTATCTCTATTGGAAATTCTTTAAATAATGTGGCCTAGTGGGCTGTCGGATTGTCTCGTACTTCCTCTCACGCATTATAATCAGCGGATTATCACATTGTGTTGTACAATAGTTCCACTTGACCTAATCTACTGTGAGCCCCCAAAACCACAAATTTCCTCTTATAGCTTAAACACTAAAATATTATATCGCGATCCTATGAGCACTAAATAAGACACATCCCTTGTTCTCCAAATATCCTATATAGTTAAAAACTAATTTTAAAATGTAGGTATTGGAACAATCTACTTACAGTCTGTGAGTGTCATAAGGAATTCCGCTGGGTATTTTGGTGAGGTTCTGGCCGGTGCAGATGACTGTGTTTAAGGAGCAGGAGCACCGAAACGGGCAACTGGAGAGCTGCGCGGCTGACAGAGTTACTGTCAATAGCACGCGCAGCATGCTCTCAGAAATAAATTCAGATCTATATAATTGCTGGAAACCAACTTTTAAGATTGTAAATTAAAATTAATGAATAATAAGAATTGCACATATGGTAGAAAATTAAGTAAGATTTGCCCATATGGTAGAAAATTAAATAATAGTATAAGGTAGAAAAACCAAAATGTAGATTGTGAAATATGTAGAAGTTTGATGGTATCCAACGGGGAGCCGCTAGAGTAAGGTGGTGGGCGGGTCAAAAAGATCCCGCCCATCAGCTGACGCTCGCAAAATTGCCTAAATCTCATACAGTGCAACATGAAGAAGTGTAGCACAGTTATCCAAAATTATATTTTTTTTAGTTGAAAATTTGGATACAATTAAAATGCATTGTATAGATAAATATTATATAAATTACTGGATTTCTTGCTATTGATAGCAATTGTTCGATGAAAGTAGAGCTAAACATTTATTATAGAAATATAAGTTTTTATATGAGAAATCAAATAAATGGCAGTGCTCGCTTTCATCAAAATCATGAGTGTCGCTCACCTTCCTATCTTTTGTTTGTGATGATTCCAGGATCCTGATTGTTTCCACTAGAAACCAGTCGCTGTTCAACATAAAGTTGTAAAGCATAAATTGTAAAAAAAAACACTGTAACTTAAATCATGTTTAGTTATTAAGCACTATATGAAAGACTTGTGGCTTAAAACCTTTTGTTTAAAAGGAAAAGTGGTAGCAAATGGAAATACCAATATGATAAACGCCATCTTCTTGAGTGAGGATTTTTAAAATTGTCATTTTATTAGATGTATTAAGTTAAGCAATGAACGACTGTCCAAAAAAAACGGTAAAGTTAAGTATAACTTGTCCAAAATAGTGTCAGCAGGATAAGTTGAATTCAACTGAAGCAGTGAAACCAGAGCATAGGTAATT
>JAJAVP010000020.1:379984-443834 GCA_020740425.3 Heterorhabditis indica | reverse complement strand
AGTACTGATAAAATATTGTACTGTGTAATCCCACTGATGAGGGCTTAGGTGGGAGTTTGAAGTTCTTTTCCCAGTATTTACAGAAAACTTAAATATAAAGCTTGAATAATAGAATTCATAGTCAAATTTGCAAGCACAGAATTTTATTAAGTTGCCTTTTCTAGTATTCAGACAAAAAGAGGAATTAAAAGTAGGATAATGAATTGCCGTGGCAATAACCCAACTTATTTAAACTCTTCTCCGAATGTATTCTGATAGCCATTGAGTCTAAAGCTTACGTACCTTCCAGAAACGAAATCATCAGCAAAACATGCTCAAGTTCCAATGAGATTTAGTCTTTAGCTAAATGTACCGAATCATAGAGAAAATAGGTTTCTGATTTTTTAAAACGAGGAAAACAATAACTACTGAAACCAAATTCTCCACACATTGTATACTATCATAGGATATCGCCCATATAAAGTAAATTTTATTATTTTTATCCAAAAATAACCAAGAGAAGCAGTTTCTTGTATTATATGCGTATGGTTATTATCCAAAAATATAACTTATTTTTCTAATATAATAATTTCTTTTGATTTTCCTTCTCAAGTTTTTTCTTCTTATAAATAGCCCAGTTATGCTCTGCACTCATGTAGGTGGTTTCGAGGAAGAGAAATAGGAACTCGCAGCATGTGAGAAACGAGATGCCACACCACAACCCCAGCTGTCCACCAAAATCGGCCAGAAGATTTACGAACTGAAACACAGTGTTTTGATATCCCGTTAGTTTATTGGTGTCTGAAATGGTAGTAAACAATGACATGCGACTTGATTTTATATTTCACACCAGAAATAGGCTAAGGACGCGTACTTATTTCGATATGGACAAATGTGTGGATGCGATTTTCTGCTTTTTCTCTGTGGTATAGAAACATATGTAGTGATCTTTTGCAGAAAATCATATTATATGAAGTGAAGATAAGTTATATTAGTTTGACCTATTTAACAGAATAGCATATACATATTAAATATGCATTTATTACTTACCCCGTAGGCCTCAGATTCAGTTAACATTTCGAAATTCAGTTGTTCATAAAAGACTTCAACCATAGCACCATTTTCCCTGAATCATTAATATATTTCACAAATATATCTAGCGTTTTCGAAGTTCTAATACAGATATGTAATGCAACTTTAGATCGTTGTTTCTCCGACATTGCCACTAATGAACGATTATTCCTAAGATAAAACTTCTCCAATCCTCTCCAAGAACATTGGAATGGATGCTAAATAGTGCGGGAGATAAACTGGTGGTAGCATAACTAAATATCAAAACACTTTGAATCCCAGAAATGGTCGAGCACAAGTGAGTACTTTTTCACGAAACCAAAACAACTTTAGAGCTATGTAGGCAGCAATTATTAGACTTTAGCAGCAGGAAGTTTTATCATCAAATTCATGTGATCAGGACCCCGTAAAATTTCCAATGTGATCAAAATAGACTAGCTAAAACATTTAAAATCAACGAACTCACTTAATATGCCTTTACTAAAAGTTTTTTTTTGTGGTTTAGGAATGTCTGGATAGGTGTTAATTGACAAATTTAATCGCCAATGTGAAATAATATAACTTCATATTTGTATCCAAACTATTTTACATCCTGTAAATACATTGATATCAAGTGCTATCAGAGAGCTACATTGAACAAGTTCTAGATAAACAAATTCTAAGCTGTCATTTATAGCATCGTATCGCATTTCAGTTACTCATGTAATGTTTGCCCATGCTTTTATCCTTATTTCATTCACCTTATCGTTTGAGGTATCAGTTTACAACACCTAGATCGCATTGTATGTAAATTAACATTGTTTTAGGTGTATCTCAAATTTCATAGAGATCTTAGTTATTATTTTTAAAATATTTTGTTTGATAACTAGGTTTCAATTAAAATAGTTAACATCACTTGTAATGTTTGTTGCATTCGGCATTCGTTCCATTGCATGAATGAAGTTGAATATTCAGGGAGAGGGATGGCCACTTAGCCGGTGAGTAGGTAACTGAGTACGTAGATTGACTGCACGGTTGCTGACACCTAATTTGAACGTTTTTTCTAATTATCATTTGTACAGCAATATTTAGCATCTATAGTCTTGCGAAAAATTTCAAATTACTCATTTTTAAGCGTTAATGAGACGATACTAAGAGAATTCTATCTAAACTACCTGCATCTAAATGACCCATGCAGTCCGCCCAATTCATTCATCCGAGTATCCAAACATTTTCCTTTAAGTTAACAAATCCAGAAATAATCTTATATATTTATATAACGTTGAGATAATAGTGACACAGATTAAATGGGTGGACATCGATGCATCAGTTTCATTTTCATCGTGAATGGCAAATTATTTATAATATATAAGCAAGAAATAAAATTTCCATACAAAAACAAAATAAAAGACATTGGAAAACATGATAAAACCAGTTAATAATGTACAGAAAAAATTAAAAAACAAATGATATTACTGGCAATAAACAACAGAATTTCTACGCCTAGCATTGCCAAATATCATAGGAATAATATCCATAAGATTCAAAATTTCACACTAAATCCAGATCTACCTTAAAATACCAAATACTTCTATTCGGAAGTAAATGATAGCATTGAGTACGGTCTGGTGCATAAAAGTGCATAGTCCCTTTAATCTGCGCCACCACTGTATTCCCAATTACTCGCTCTATTAAAAAATAATGACATCTCACTTGCAACTGGATCAGCCGCCTCACAGTGGGTGACACCGGTGGGGACAGGAAAACGAGGATCTCCACATTTACATTCTTTGAGTACTAACTGTTGAAAGCATGATCGATAACAGCCCTGGAATGATTTTATTTATTTGGTTTGCTATTTAAATCGCTACATTTTCACAATTACTCTTTCAACAAATAATTATATCTAATATCAAAACAAAATATGTATTGCATAAATCCTAACCTCTACTGAATATTCGTAATTTTTATAAATGTAGTCAGCCGTTTTTCCATCTGGAACACAATCCCCGTAAGGTGCTGGAAGCCGTGTCATTTTTCGCTAAAACTATGAATAAAGTTAGTAAAAGTCACCTAATCTAAAATCGCCTTTTGATAGTTTGCATTTCCGTTGTTCAAAAATGTTTTTTTTAATTTAAATTCTCAAAGAATCAAAAAAATGGGGTTAGAATCATTGATTTTAGGATTATTTTCTAAATCTCACCAATTTTTGTCTTCCCGATAATGTCAATTTAAGTATTAATTGTATGTAAAATTATTAGCTTTTTTCCGTATTCTATTATTTACAACTATTTACTAGGCATGAAAGTAGGAAGGTAATTTTGCTTCTCGACAATGCATCTCTTAACACTGAGCAAATTTGGAATGAGATGTTCTCCTGCACATGGCCTATTTACCCAACTTGGCGCCTTTGGAGTTTGACATAAAAGGCTAAAACTTTTTCAGGCATTTAATATTTATCGGGATTTTACGTGAATAGAATTAATATTTAACATAATGTGAACTGCTACAGTGCTAATGGTTCCAGAATTTCTACTAACTTCAGTATTTGAGAAAATATTTCTGCGTTATTCGATGATTCAATTAATTGAAAATAAACAAACTTCCTTAAAATGGAATTTATAATGATAATAGGGGGGTGTATTAAATGTTAACGTTATTTTATTTACCATTCTAGTGGTCTCAGCATTATAAAAATAAATAAAATAACAATTTATAATGGCGTACCAATCGGAGTCCAAATGAAGACACATAACCAGTAGGAGCTGAATATCCAAAAGTATCTGGGAATGGAAATTCTTCCTTATCGTGAATGGTTAGTCGTACACCTGTAGCCTCGGTAGTTGGCATATAATCCGAGGCATTTACATACACCAGCATTCGGAGGCCGTACATTGGACCTATTAAAAAATAGAAAAAATAATCAGTTTTTGGGACTATTTGGAAAGTGATGCAACCTGCTCGAATGCTGGTTAAATTTATGGTTCGGTTATGATTGTAGGTGAAACATGAACCAAAGACAGGATCAATGTGAGTGAGGAAGTCTCTAAACGAAAGATTATATAAAATTGTTTGTTTTTTCTGTCCTTTGGTTTGATTTAATACACTGGATAATTTATATATTTAGAAAAAAAACAACACGATTCGATGTCACAGGCTTTCCCATTGAAAGAGCATTTCTGAACCAGCTCTCTTTTCGTAGTCGACAATTTTTCTCGATCTTCCATTGACAATGTCGCCATTGCGAACATGATATTCTCTTTTGCTCTTGTGACAATAGCTACTTCATCAGTCATTCCCTATAAATGAGAAAATAACCTAGTAAGCTCGTAAAATCAACAAGTAATTTCTAAAATATATCCTCGTGAAATATATTCCCCATGTTTATTATTTTGCTTATTTACAATTGTAAATGTGAAGACTATGATCTATTTTTAAGGATAAAATCACATTATACATATTATACATATTTAATATTTGAAAAAATAAATTAACCTGGAAACCCATAGCTTCTAGAAAATTGGGGTCTTCAGTAGGAGGTCCTTTTAGATATGTCCATATTTCAATAGGGGGTGTTCTTCCATTGTAAGCCACACAAAATCGAGAAGGTGCACAAAGACATGGAGATTTGTGTCCTTTTGCTGAACGAAAAAAGCAATGGCCTTCAGTGAGTAGTAGAGAAAAGATTTAAACTGACATGTTTTATTGTCTTTGGTACAAAATGCATGCTCATTGCAGGTGTCACACTCTGTTGACTCCCAACTATCTTTAAGGAAACAGGGCCACGCATCTTGCGTCTTTCTATCAAAAGCACATATACAGTGGTCATCGTATCCCAGCGGTTCATCCAACTTTGTCCTCAAATATATTATTTTTTAAAGCTAAATTTTTGCTACTATTAGGCTATAAAAAAGGTAATTTACCGCTCTGATTTGCATTCTTCCATCAAATTTAAGCCAGTGGTTGCTTCAAAATCATATTCCTCATCGGCTTCCCACTCCTCCTCCTCGTCCTCTCAATTCGTAAAATTACTCATGCAATGACTATATTAATATTTTGAGAATATTACTCTTACCCAAAGTAAACGCTTTTTTTGGAGTGGCAAATCCATCTTTTTCTGCCGATAATTCATCCATCTCACTAGATGTTTTCCCACATAAGCATCGTGCATATCCCTAAAATATTATTTTTACGAAAAGCAAATTAAGTAGCCTTTTGAATATATTATTATTATTATTGATATGATAATTAATACCGGTTCAAAAAAAGCTGGGTGTTCACTGGCAGATCTTTTAATTTTCTTCACACTTTCGACTTCAGAATGTTTCTCGTCCTGTTTCACGCCGGCTTGTTCCAATGCACCATCGAATGCGGAAAGCTGATTTTAAATGACTTATTCTTAATTTGTATATTTATTTAATACTAACTAAATGTTGAAACTAACCGTTCGTTTAACAAGATCAATGTTAGTTGCGAGGCTAGCTTTATAAGGGTTTAAATTACACAATGTAATTGCGGGAAATGGGGCGGTATCTTAAATGAGTTAAAAAAAGTGCAAATACAGTATTTATATTTATTTTAAATTATGACTCACCAAATTTTAATTGGATGTCTACAATTTTTTCATTCCTGTTGTATTTATCAAGTACACTTTGAGCGTTCATGTATAGCATAGTCATGCATCCGAGGAACAACATCACCCATATAGATCTAAATTTAGCTATAATTATGAAAGTCGGAGGTAAAAAAAGATAATACTAAACAATTATTGTTTACATGTTTACTAAATCCGTCATCTTAACCTGTAATAGGTGTTAGGCGCCTGTCCAATCATAGGAATACCGTGTGCAGAGGTTTTGTAACAAAATTCCTTGAAGTGCCATGCCATACGCTTGTCATATGGTAATAATTTTGGATCGAATGATCCAGTAATTATCTCGCACTATAAATAAGAATATTATGGATATGCCACTTCTAAAAATACATACACCATTTATCCTACAAGCATGTATTCGCTTGTCGGCTATCTCTCCGGAGACTCAGCATTCGTAAACAGTCCACAAATCATGTTTTGTTGATGATCCAAAATGAAAAGTACAAGTAGGGAAACATTTCCAATGTTAATATATCAGACCATTTGAATACGGCTGATCTATCTACTATATATTACTACGAGTGATGACTTCATTTGGAATGATCAATACGGCTATTTTGATATAACCTATTGTAGACAACTAATGATATTCTTAGAATAATATATTTTTTAAATAGTCCACAAGTTAAATTGCAATAAATAATAATTGTCGTAATTTAAAAGAAATGTAATTGTACCTGAACGGCTGAATCTGTTGAATTGAAACATTCCCCATACCCAAAGTCACCAAAATACTCTCTTTCAGTAACGAATTCCGTTTTATCTGAATGTAGATACGCCAATGGATCCCCATATACCTGAATTCTTGATATTTGCTAAAAAGAGTCTATGCAAGAAAATAAATTATACCTGTTTCATGTACTCAGAAGACTCGTGCAACCGTTCCCAGTTCTTTAGATTTTGTATCCATGACATTTTCTTATGGAATAATTTTTCTGCTTAGAAGTGCTTTAAAAATATGAATTAAAAGAAAGTATAATTTAGCAAGATAAACTATGAGTGACTTTCGTCACTTGAGCTAAAATGTGCAAATCTCATCTGTCATTCATGGAATAGCCATTCTTTAGTAGCAAAGTAGGTTGTGTTCTTAGTAGGGAATACACATCTTATCGCTTTTAACCTGATAAACTTTACTGATATTTCCTTTCATAAATTATAATTTAATTCAAAACATTTGTTATGAATACAAAAAAAGATGGCATACTTTGTATTTTCACTTTTTTTGTTCTCAGTCATTAAATTGAAGTAATTTTTCTGGGCTGAGGTGTAATAGTTTCGGAGGTCTTTAGTTTTAATTTTATCTCTTTTTTTTCAAAATCACTAACTTTTCACTGTTCGACAATGATAACCCACTTTTTTAAAATGTGTTAAAGAGCAATGTGCAAAACAATTAATTAACACTAAGTATAACTAATATTTTCATTAATAACTTGAAAAATTGGCGTGACATAATGGGCAGAGAATCCTGTGCAGCCAAAGGAAGCACTGCTAGTTAATGACTCTGCGACGTCCCTCTAACCGGCTGCGCTAAGACATCACGTTGTATTGAAGTGTGAAAATGAATGAAAAGGAGTGTATTTTTTTGTAAATAATTAAACAAATATAAGTTAAATACAAATATTTCTTATATCGTTGTACTTTTTTTTAATTGGTTGTCTCTCATCCGTTTCTCATCTCTTTTTCTATTTCGGTCTTATTTTGTATTGCAATATATTTATTTCTTTTTTAAAAGCAAACTCATTAAAATTAACTCATTAATAGAAATTTTGCACAGTTGATTTATTCAATAGTAAATTTTTTTAAATTAACTAAATTTTATAAAATCGATTGTTGATGCCAAGGAAATTAAATGATTTTTAATTAGTTAACTGGATACCATTTCCTTGAGTAAAACCGTCAGATTGACTATCCTTGGACGACGAAATAGGGTTTTCATGGGAAGTCTGAAACTAGTACCAGACAGCATTTGGTAAGAAGCAGGGCTTAATCTTAAATTCTGGACGGTCATTCTTCAACTCGTCAAAATCGATTGAACTTTAGGAAATCTTGCTCAATGCCGTGTTTCTACCGTACTGCCTCGTGCAGTGAAAGAAGGATGTTACTTTTCTATAAAGACTTTTTCTGCTCCGCCTACAGTTGTTAAGTTTTGTGCCAAAGAACTATTTGTGGCTAATCATGATTGAACGATCAGAATAACCGAGACAGGAAAGGATAGATTCACTCATTTGTTTTCTGTTCGAATGATTCAAACTACGCGTTGTGTTGTCCCACTATATCTTCGGGTAATAGCACTTTATAAAATAATATATTCTATATATCACATACTTTCGGCACAATTCAAATATAAAATGACACAGTGTAGTCTCACAATTTCGGTCATTAATATCTGCATCAGTTGCTAAAATTCTAGCTCAAGTAATAATCTACCAGCTATTAATATTCATATTGCAAACTAAATTATCGTTGTTATAAATATAAAAAGAGTAATTGACGAAAATTACTAATTAGCACAATTTTCTTCCTGACCATTGTTGTCATATGTTTTTTCTTTCCGACAGCGTTTTTTAAGAATTTTTTGACTAAGATCAGTGAAAAGCTGAAATAATACAGAAATAACCAGAGCATAAATAGAAAATTCTATTACTTTTTTCACCAGTAGTATTTTTAATTTCCATATTAAGGGATAAAATTGCCTTTCAAGTATTCATAAGAAAAATGTAAAGAAATTTTCGAAGGAAACATATGGTATAGCTAATTAAGTATACATATGAGACAGTAAAGAAAACAAACTAGCCAAAGGTTAGTCAATACCAATGATAATATTGGTGAAAAGTAGAGTTGATATTTTATACCTATTTTTGTCAAAGCTCACATATCTATGATAAATAATAAACAAGATTTTACACTGAATCCAAATCTCTTCTAAAATTTTGAATATCTTTACACCAAAGAGGTTAGATCTCGAGTGCACTATCACTTCTTGAATCTATATTCCAAAATTATATACACTAACCATGCTCGATAACCTTTTTAAAAGCGTTCTAAATAAGTAGCAAAGAAATGTGATTGAAACCAGAAGTGCAAACAGTCCAAACAACATGGTATCGAAAACACGGCCAAAATTAAGGCGAGATACAGTAGATGCTACCTAAAATTGCGTTTATTTGCCTAAAATAAGTATAACAGTATAGATATTACATAAATATTTGCGAAATACTCACAGGATAATTCAAGAAACTGCTTAGGACATTCTCATCAAGTAAATATAGTTCCCTTTCAACAGATTCAGCATCCAGTTCAGTTTCTTTTACCGAGAAAACTACATTGACGTTTTCTCCTTCGCGTTCAAGACGATAGAGCTGAACATAAATTCCGTATAAGAAGCTAAATATGTCTTTGTTGAAAAATAACTCACGTGAACTAAATTATATTCAGTATTTTCGTTGTCTACTGCTCTCCTTTGCCGTCGTACTCGACGCATTGACTCAAGAACAACAGAATTTAGTCCAGCCGTCAAATTTTTTGCTAACTTGATAGAGTTGAAATCTTGTTCCTCGGGAATTTTCAATTTAAGCGTCAGCATTGGAGAATTCCTAGGACTTATTTTTCTCTACAGTGAAAGTAAACAAATCATGAGAGCCAACAAAATGGTGACATAAAATAGAGGTAAACATACTGTGGAAAAAATTCTGGTTTTGGAAATGTGCCATCATTTTCCATCCAACTGCCCCCTCCTCCATCAGAATTAACTGTTTCACTTTCATTCAAAGCGTAATTTAGTAGTGGTACTACGGTAATATTGACTAAATCTACATTTGTAGAATTTATGGATTGTTTAGAAGGCTCAAGCGTGTGGTCCCAATTTAGGTTCCGAGGAATGGGAAAATCTGGAGATTCGACAAATATAGGTGTTTTTGTATTTATTTTAATTGAGCTGATGGTTGCAGAAATAGGTACTGTATTTGATTCGTCTCCTGGAATTAGTTCCGGTTAAAAATGATCGCCATTTCTTGAAAATTTTAACTGTTTTCCTACCGATAAAGTCAAATAAAGTTTACTAACCTATTTCTTGTGGTAAGGTTCCAAATTGGCCAACTACAAATTGATCCAGAGTAACATGATTAGTAATTTCTGTTAAACTAGTAGAGGTGCTCTCTGGAAACTCATCCATCTTTTGATTTATTTGAGTGGTATTGTTCTCTGTTTTTTGAATTTCCAACGTTTCGGATGCTGTAAATCTATGCGTTGTAGGAAGAGTGCTTGTTATGAGCTTTCCAGTCAGAAGTTCAGTTGGTATTGATGAACTAGTCATTGATTGAGCTGTTTCACCCATATTTACATTTGAAGGTTCAAAAGCAGAAATAGTAGATGAATCGGAACTATAGCTAATACCAATATTTTTTCCATCTATTTCACCCGTAGATGGCCATAATGATTTCGTTGTATGAGGGTTCAGTGTTGAATTTTCCGTTGCAGTCGTATATCTACAAGCAGCACATCGATCACTGTCATTAGTAGTTTCCAATAATTCTGGAGGAGCACCGAGTTCAACCGGGGTAGGAAATGGATATATGTCGGAAGCATTGCTCACTGGAGACCAAGTGTGGGGATAAAGCGTTACTGAAATAATAAATGAAATAAATCTCCAGTAGTTCTTTAAACAATTGGTTTACCAAAAACTATTTAAATAAATTCCAGAAATGGTATGTCTAATAATAAAACCTTGGTATGGCCCAATATTGATAAATTTGTCCACAGGACGAACGAATGGTGGCAAAAGATCTATTGTTTTTGGCTTGCCGTGGTTAGCAGTCACTTCGATACAAGTCTCTCCCGATTGTATCATGAAATGAGGAATACCTCCATCCACACGGAGTTCCTGGTGAGCTGCGGTCATTCCGACCTGAATATCTTCTAGACAATCATTTCAAAATTTTGAATATATTTGATCTAATACATTTTTAAAAAATTTAAATTTCTGAGTGTTGCTGAAGAGTAATTTTAAAATAGATGAAATAGTAGTAATATTGACGTTTTGTACAGAAGTTTGGACCACAGTGTGAGATTGTTTCATATTAGCTCTTATGTGACCAGAGTTGAGAAGATTCAGCATTGTTTCTAGTGAAGTAATCTGGAATGAATACGTTTTTTCCAGATATGACTGAAACTTTGAACCAATTGAATAGACATAAATCAGATCTTGTCAAATCGTGTTAAAAAATATTTTGTCCTTATGTCGTAATTCATCATGTCTATTATGATATGTTCGGTGAAAGAATCATCTTTGTTTATGTATAACTACATCTACGCATAATACTTTGTTTTCATAATTTATCTCCAATGTCCATTCCCAAATTTTTAAGGATATTATCTTAAACAGAAATTATTTTCTATTTTTGTGGAGGATTAAACATGATCTTGTTAATTGGCTTTTGCCGAACCTATTTCTCTTGACCACGTCACATAGCCAGATAGGGGGTAGTAATTAAGCATCTCATAAAAAATTCATTATTCACATTTTGACGGCTTATGTATAAATTGGGATAATGCATGTAGTATTTATGCTAAATTGCGACTGATTTCGATTATTCTCATTACTTATGGCTTATGCATATTCTTATAGAAACTATTTTGTTTCCATACCTTCACTGAATCAGGATGAATTATGTGATTTCCAAGTGACATTTCTCCACCTCCTCGGTCAACCTGCATTCTAAAAAATAAAAATATATCCGTTAAGTTAATAATGAAATGTTAAATTATTATTTATGCCTATGCTGTTTAACACGTATTAATAATGGGAAGTAATACTGGCTTTGAAAGTTGCTCGACATGGATGTCGATACTTGTGGGTTGAATCCGGATAATTGTATGCTCTTTCGAACACCGAATCAAAATCTCCTCATTGGAAAGGGACACCTTAAAAGTAAAATCTACTGAATAACAACAGTTATCTAAAATATCAAAAATGTAAGGATTTTGCAAACTACAATTTATTGTGCTTTTCGATGAGTAGATTAGGCAATTAGTATAATGGAAGTGATATTGCTTTCAATTCTATACAAGAGATTAGAAAATCTACATTAGAAGTTATAATAGAAAATAATATAAAAAAGAAACCTACGTCGTAGGATGATATATTGGTCTTGATGTTGAGTGTGTATTTGTTTGTGAATATCTGAACGGACTTGTAGTCGGGTTTGATTTCTATCACTTTATCCCCAAACTCAACGTAAATCATAGCACTCAGGAAGCAGATGCGGATGTTGTAGAGCGGAGCAATTGCTGAGAATTTCGCTTTGAGTAAGTAAATTCTAACTACTCTCAATTACTCATAATGTAGATTGGTTAGTCTGTTATTAAAGCTGCTATAATTTCTCATTAACTTGGTTTGTTCTATATTTACAAACAGTAATTCATGTACTGGCCTTAATTATGGCAACTATATTGTACGTTATATAAATTTAAGAACTGCACCTCTATTTACTTATTTTATTTCAATTAGTGTTAAAACTAACTGTAGCAACCAACCCGATAGTACAAGTTCATTGTCACCATTATGCAACATATTGGATGTCAAGCTCATCTTTTTTTTAACTGATTGTTCCCAAGTGTGAATATCTATACCGATTTGCCGGCCACCAATTGCCTAGTAAAAATTCCATGTACATAAAATAAAATAAACTTAGAATCTAAAAAAATCACAACTATATTAGTTTAAAGAAAATTTAGACACCTGCACTCGTAATCCATCATCTTCTACTGACATGGTTGTATTTTCATATAAGTCATGGATAATGTATGATTGTCCGTCGATGGTTCGGTTTGTCTTCATGAAGAACTGTTAAGTTGACAATTTATAAAAACTACAGGTAAAACTTAAACAAGAGTTAAATCTATATTACCAAATATATTTTAGAGGATACATGGTTATTCTTACATAACTATTTACTGCCTGAGTGTGAACTAGAGCATTGTTCTGGATATTAAAGAACGACTCGGCCATTTGGGCAGAGCAGTTCACGAACGTGTCATAAGAATCAAAAGAAAGTGTCGAATGTTCTGACCAGATTGATCCATTAACATTCCTGTTTGTATAGAATCCATTAATTGTAATTAAAAGTATCATTAGTCGCACTTTGTTTACAAACAGATTTTTCTCACTTAATATGATTGATAATGTGAAACCCACTTTTCACTAAGATCAATCCTTGATTCAGAAGAAACGACAGTTACGAAATTATTTATTAATACATTGGAATCAAATGAGTGAACCTAAAAATTTTTATTTGTTATAGAGTTTGACATACATGTGGATCACTGGGTATTAATGAGTTATGCTACAATTCAGCAGAAGGCTGATAAAGAAAGAGCATCTATTCAATTTGATGTGGATAAAGCAAATCAGTGTCGAGCTGCTTATAAAGATTCGATTAAGTAATTTAAGTTTATAAAACATTAAAATACTTTGTAAAAATCTATACTGCTAACCTAATTCACAAATGAAATGTAGTTTCTATAGGTATTTTCGTTGAGCACACAAAGTTTTACCTGAATATGCTGAGAGGGAAGAGCTTGTCTTCTAAATCTTCTACTTTTCCATGCAATAGATCCTACTAGAAGTCCCACCAATAATAAAGGTTTCATGGCTATCGTGTAGAGGCAAATACGAGTACCTGGAAGGAATGTTTAAGATCGTTAGCCTATTACGACTTAATATGTCAAAAGATGTGACATCAATAAAATAATATTAGGTTGCTTTAAAGAACATTTAAGTAGTGGATTATTTGGGAAGCATAAAATATGTTTGGAATTGTATGCTTATACAAATGTATCTTTTAAAATTTGTTATTTAATGACAAATAAATATTAGAAATTACAATGGGAGATAATCGACTCCGATTAACGACATCAAGCTAATCCATAAAGAGGTGTTCCGGTGTAATAACAGGGTATTAAGAAGATTCCGGCTGACCATGGAGGACTGCCCGTAGCATTGCTATGGAAACTACTGGACATGCACTCTGAATCGACGTCCATTTCATTCCCAACGGCTGATTGCCAGTTCTCATTTTGAAATATCAAAAGGAATAACCTCTCGTATAGCCATGGGAACTATGTAGATTCAATATATTTAATCAAGCAGGTGCAGAATTTTGTGATTATAGTTAATGTGTATAAATAGATTTCATTTCATTTTAAACCGCTTTTCGCTTATAATGACTGCCATAAGAAAAAACAATTTATTTGTTGGAATATGACTCATCTTTTTGTTTCAGCTTAGCAACTGCATATTTTTTATTTGCTCCAGAATAGTATGTGTGCAACACTTAATAGATCTCCTTATTGTGTCTTATTAAATATTTCTTGAAACATTAATCTCACAATATTTTTATTAAAACAATAACTAGAAGAAATTGAGCATGGCAACCAACTAACAATACATGAATATTATATATTATATTATATATCTAAAATATTTAGCACCATATGAGGGCATTGTGCAATTAGACACATGAATCCACGATAAAATATAGTCAATTTCAAATCAAAATGACACTATGGGGATACCAGTCGAAAGAACAGCAATTTGTTACTAATTTTATCATTATAATATCACAGATTGACAAAACTAGAGCGATTAATGAGGCTCATCTGAGCAGAGAAGAGGATATAGTGAGTGTTGACAGATACAGAGATCAGATAATGGCAATGTTATATAGGGCATTTGATGAGCTAAAGAAAGCAATATTAACTTTAAGAAAGATTCTTTGACCTAACCGTAATCATCAAACAAGGTCGCCGTCAAGCTGTGAATAGTGTATTGGACCTGTTCGAACCCCATTCGGCTGAATGAATGTAGATAATAAATGTTGTGGACTATTGCGGTTATTATTAATGTTATTATTGTTATTATTATTGTTAAACTGTCTTCGTTGTAATGAGCGATCCGAATACACTGATCCATCTCTTGGGGGTTCCTTAAAAAATTATTTTGCCATGAATATACCATTAAGTACATGGCTTTTATTAGGCTAATTTAAACATTCCTCTGTAAATTTTCATTATGAGAAATTAATCACTAGATACATTTTGTTCTGATATATTTTGTACTAATTTTAATGACTAACTGGATATGGCATATTCGTATATGTACTATTTCCCGCTCTTCCCATGGTACTATTTCGATTGCTTAGGTAATCCCGAGCTGAAATTAAAAATTGACCAGCATTTATTAGAAGTTGGCTTGATAACATCCTTAAATTCTACAAGTTAATTACGTCATAAATACTTACGATCAAATTCGTATTCCACAAGACAATTTCTCTCATAAACAGATGGATCAATTTGTTGCATGTAGCCGTTTGGATTTACCTCATGAAATGTAAAAATATGCTAAATTTAATAAATCTTAAGGTTATTTATAAATAATAAATACTAACTATCATGGTTCGTACACTATGATCGTCCTCGCTAACTTCTGGAACATCCCGTTCTTCTCTATCACAGTGGGTTGGTCCCTCAGCCTTCAAATAGAAATCCAATTAATCCACTAATCTTAGATTTACTTGGCCTTTAGATCCTCTTAATAGAAATATCTCACAAATATAATTTATATTACTGATATAAATCTAATCCTACCTGGAGCATTGTTCCATACATTTGAACTGGTCTAACTCCATCTCCATTGATAGCAGTACGCACCATTTCTGTTTTTTCTAAAAATTTTTATTATAATTACAAGATATTTTTCATATTATTTATAGTTCAAATAAGCAAAGGTTGACTTTAACGACTATACATAAACAATATGTGCAATTATATTGTATGTATGATTTGCAAAGAAAATGTAATACCTTGAATCTTTTTCCTTCTATTGCGTCTGTGCATATAACAAAGTAGAATAAAATTAAAAAATACCAAGAATAATCCTCCAATTATAAATAACATTATAATGTGTCGCGGAATTGTTTCTTTCTGAAGTAGTTGGTATTAATAATAATAATAATAATAATAATAATAATAATAATAATAATAATAATAATACAAATAGAAATCTGATTGCACAATTTGTTAATAGCAAGAATATGACATGAATAAAATGGAAGATTTCTAACAACACCTTTCCAGAAACAAAAGCAACGTCAACACCATCTTCACTCAAAGTTGCAAATGAACTAGCAGGTCTCGTTAAATCAGAAGAAAAACCGCGAGTATTTATGGCTCGAATTTGAAAGTTGTAAATCTTAGCGGGTGAAAGACCTGACAGCCGAAGATGCTGTAAAGTTACATTTATATAAGTTAGTCTTTATCGAATCAAAATTAAAAATACTTACAGTGTGAGAAGTATTTAGTCCGTGAACAGTATCTTCGTTGTCTTTCTGATAACGAACTTCGAATATCTGATCTAATCCTCCATCAAACCCAGGAGTCCATGTAATTGAAATTGTATTAGATGTCGCATTGACCATCTGGACATTGAGAGGAACATCAGGAGGAGAAAGAGGACCCACCTAAAATTTTAAAAGACTCTATGTAGAAATTAGATTAGAAATTACTATGTCAATAATATCATAAATTTCTGAGAACTTACTGGAACTCGTATTGAGTCTGTTCCGAAATTGTTTCGCGCAGTGCATCGAATTTCTTTTGAATAATCGTCTGGCGAAATATTGTGGATCCATAAAGTACTCTGAATTTTGTAGTGGCATAAATAGAATAGCTGTAATAACAGGGCAAAGTTTTAAAAGTAGTATAAGAGTGCATACCTCAAATGTCGAATAGTCTAGTTGAATTGTGGTTATAACATATTTAGAATTATTTCCTTTTATAAATTCACCAGCTCGATCCCATATAAAATCTGCATCAGGAACAGCAACAACTCGACACCGAGCTCGAGCTCGTCCACCTAAATTATTATTTAGTTAACTATGCGTTCGGCATCGCCATTGCTTGAATAAAATGATTTTATTCATCTTAATATTACCTAATGGTCCTGCAGCTTTTGCAAGTGAAGGAAGTGTAAGGATAGTAGGTGGCATATTAACTAGAAGATATGCATTGCTTTCCCCAGCAATTCCGACACCATTGTCCGCCCTACATATATAAAGACCAGCAGCTTCATGGGTAGCATTTAGGCGAAGAACTGCTCGAGTTTCTCCCTGATTAGAGGATCTTACCTAAAAGGATTTAAAATAGCATAATCAATCAAAAAATATATTCACTTCTTTTCTATATAGATAAATGTTGACAAAATTTTACCTCCTTTCCATTTCTCCACCATTGTACCATATTAGGCTTTTGCGGCTCACCCTCTGCTTCACATTCTAAAACAACTGTCTCGCCTTCAGATGCTATGATTGGAGACGAAATGCTTATAATCTAAAAGTACATTGCTATATAGTCAACTTTTTGAATTTATAATTGAAACATATTCAATTTTAACAAAAGAATGTGTTGATATACCCTTGCACTGTATTCGATCGTTAATTGAATGGTTACATTTGCAGTTCCCACGCTGTTTATAGCAAATAGAGTATACGTACCAGAATCAGAGCTCTAAATATTTCAAAAAGTTGCATAAAATCTAAAGCATTTAATTAGTGCTTACAGATTCTGATTATTAAAAATTACCTTGAGATTTCTTCCAGATAGTGTTGCACCCCTTGCAAAAACGTTTCCAACTGTGTGATCAAAAGGTATTCCGTTTTTGCGCCAGCGCCAAGCAGATACTGGCGGGTTCCCTTTAACCGTTAAGTTTTCCCGAAATGAATCACCTTCAGCAACAATAATATTTATTGGACTATCCACTAGCAGTCGAGGGGAATCTAAAATCATAACGTTTAATCACAAATATTAATATTAATATATGTATTTGCAGTTATGGCTAAACAGAATTCCACTTACAATAAACATTAAGTGGAAACGTCACGTTTTTTGACGAAGGCCATAGCGGATGACTCGCTATACATCTTACTAATGTGCCATCATAAGTCTCCGTTGGAGTAAAAGTAACTTCATTTTCAACTGTATGTCCAGAATCGCGAGATCTAAATATTAATTGCTTTATCACCTCGTTTATTTCTTCACTTAAATATCATATTCAAATAAAATAAATACCTACGTTTCATTTAACACTGTTTCCCCAGTATATATTAGAGGATTTTGTTCTCCATTCGGATAAAAATGCCAAGCGATGTTTGCAGGTGGGTTAGAGGCGGGTGCAGAACACAGTAAACGAGCTTCTTTGCCCGCCATCAGTTGATATCGAACACCTTCAGGAGTCCGAATCAACACTCGCCGAGGTGGAACTGAAATAATATCTAACGATTACCTGTCTTTCTCTCTTATTTGATTAACTGATCTAATTGGACATACAAAGAATAGTGAGTTGTCTTGAATCGATGATTGGCTCATCAAGAGCTTCGTTTGTGGCTTCACATTTAAGTCGTTGTCCGTTCATTGTTCGATCAAGCATTAATGAAAGAGATGATATCGTGGAATCTCCACTAACAGATGAACGAGCTCCAGTTAACTATAATTAAAACAAGGATTTCTACTCATGATAACACTATGTTCGTGCACTGTGTATATGCGAAGTATATGAGTGTGTCGACCATTTGCAACAACTACATGACTGAACTAAAGCACACTACAGTAGCACTATGAGAAATTTACCTTGGACCACTTTGGTTTTCGTTTTCCTTTTATGATTCGCTTTAATTGAAAATAGCTATTTAATAACAAATTAAGGAATATGTTATATAATTATCTCAAATATATTAGTTCTAATGAGTTAAATACCTTCTCGTATCCCCGGAACCATTCAATGTCAGCTAAAGGATTCCCACCATGAGCTTCACATGTCAAGTTCAACATATCTCCCTCGAAATGAACACCTTCTTCAAGACCGGTAATTCGAGGAGGCATTGGAGGAGCTAAATAAAAACTCTCACATTCTAGTAATACCACTCAGTTTATTTTGCCCTATAATCCTTAAGTTCCTTCATGCTATTAATTAAATAATGATCCAACTTAGGATTTTGATGACATGTTGTTTTGAAATAGCCCCTTCATCGTTTCTCGCCGTACACTCAACAGTGATCCAGTGTTTTATCGTCAGAACTTCATTTGAATTTATAGTAAGGTTTGATATTGATACTACACCTCGAGCCTACAAAATCTTGAAATATTTATGGTAAAATATTAGATTTATGTCTAAGAAATACTAATAAAATAACCTGTTTATGTTCACTTTGGATCGTTGCAGGTATTGGATGCCCATTTAATAACCATGATATACGTGAAACAGGGTTCGATGGTCTAAATATAAACTGATTAGTCAGATTTTGCCTAAATTGATTGCCTATTATTAGTTGTTGATTCGTGGAAAATTTTTTCGTGAGTGACATCTCGAACGTAACCCAAATGATTCTCATCAATTGAATGAATGGTCTGAGTGGAGCAGTTGGCAAATCCAGTTCACCATTGTCATGTTATGCAACTAAACGTCCCATCAATTAGGCAATTAACAAACGGTCGCGTCCCATTCAGTAAAGACGAAGTGACCTCATTAGATACTGTCAAGTGACTTGGAATAATATTCCTTTCTACATTTACATTAAACATCCCGATGGAGGTAAATAATACATTTTTTCTCCAAAAGTTTCTTTTTATAATGGATAAATTCACACTGTGTATAGGAAGTACAGTAATTATATGCGGATGATATATCTGAACAATAACAGAAATAATAAAGTAAAAAATAAAAATATGCCATAAACTAGAAATAATGTTTTTCCTTACTTGGATCTACATTGTACACTTGTTGTCTCTCCTTGCCGAATACTATTCTCACCAAATAAACCCACACCTTGAGGAGCATCTGAACATATTATTTTGATCAACACATTTTAAGCTTTGCTATGCTATATTCTCTTTGCATTGGAGATTTTAAGCACTCTTGTAAATGACAATAAGATCTAATAACTACCCACATGCCACCTTGATATGAATTGCTCTTTTCTGAGGTTCATGACCTTCTCTATTTTGTGCTCGACACTCATAGTTTGCCAAGTTGTCATCAGGTTCGGCTAGGAACGAATACATATTACGGGTTTCCTAAAAAAGTGTTTTAGGAGTAGTATTTTAAAAGAATCTTAATTATCTATTACATATTAGTTATTATTACAAATGTTGTTTATTTTTTTAAAGTAGACATTTAATATATTAGTTTAGAAGCTGTTTATTTAATATCTTAAATAATGGCTTATATTCTTAACTACAATTTGAGGATAATTTAGAGAGCAAATGTTATCGTATGTTCTGCATTATTTTAGATGCTAATCTGAAATTGTGATAGCAAACATATCCCTGCCATGATTCAATCGCCTACAACATCTGTCGTTCATGGATAACTGTCTTAGGAAGCTCATGTACAGCCTAAATTAGGAAAAGCGGCCCCTTTCTGACGTGCATTATTAGATAAGCAGAATGCACTAATCCGCACATCCAAGGTCAGCCAATCAGCTGGCACTAGATTAATTGAAATCACCAGATTCTGAGACTTATATATTTCGCTGTACTATTCCTAGCGTTTAACTATATTTTTCCTTCCAAGTAATCTTCGTGTTCAATCCCTTGACCATCACTCAACGAGCAGTTTTAAATCACATATCCCTATAAGGCAGCGTCTTTTCCCCCAGGGTGTCTTTCTCAAATACGAAGAAACAACGCCACAATCAATTGGGTAATTCGCTCAACATAAAACTGCTTGTGAATTTCAACAAAATTAGGAAACTGGCACAATTATGCTTCATTTGCGGATGAAGAGTAACTACTTAATTAGTGACACTTCTACATTTTTAAAGGCGATATTCCATACCGGTTTTTATAAGAAAAAAGACAGGTCAAAGCATGCGGCACCATCTGCCATGCCACTAGTGGCGCCCCTAGAGGCTCTTCACCTAGACGAACCCTCTTGGGTACACGATGAAATATCATCCAATGAAGCGTGAAGGCTGACCCTATGCATTATTCTTTCCGGTGTTGTGGGCATTTATTTTACAATAACTTGTGTTGTATCTAACTCAATATATCATATATGACCTAATGGTTATTCAAGTCATAGGTGTGTTTTAAAAATACGACAGGTGGTTAAAAGGTGTAATATTGGTCACCTAGGTCATTAAACTTTTGCAGTATGCAGTATATTTTTGAGTCGAGATTTACAGCTACAATTTAAACTCACTTGTGTTGTCAAATCATATTGGAAGCGAGCTCCGATAACACGATCATTAAGAAACCAAGAAACGTTTGGAGGTGGATTTCCTCCTGTCGCTACACAAAGTAGAGTTACATTATCTCCTGCTCGTACAAAATCATCGCTTCCCACTATAGAGGCTTTGGGTCGGTCAGATGGATCTGAAATCATTTCATGTTTAAACGCTTACATAGTGCACATCCGTTTTTTCAAACGGCTAAACAATAAAAATTTAGCAGTAATGCTTCGTAGATCTATTAAGTTTTTTTTTGGATAGTTTTGAATGGCCATTTGAAAATTAGTGTTTGTTCGCCAAGGTAGAACAATCTGGATATTACAGTTTCGGGCGCAGCCGTATATCACGGTGCGGTGCTTCAAAAGCACGGCGCCGGCTGATGAATGACACAAATCTGCATACGAAAACCATTTTGCTCTTTCACCCATAGAAAGAAACATTGCCATATGAATACATTAGCGTACCGTCTACAGAGTGAAAATAGTGCCAACTGGGTGATTTACGATTACTAGCCATTGTGGGAAACCACGCTCTTTCTTATGAATATGAACAGGCTGGACAAATAAAATGAAGAACTCACATAATACATTCATCGTGAGATTTGTCCGAATCTGAGTAGAACTTGCAGGATGATTCGCTTCACAGGTCAAAACCTTTTTGTGATCTTGTCGACTGAAAGAAAAAAACTGAATTAAAAAATTAAGCTGTTCTGTGAATCCAAATTACCGATAAATTAACTAAGAAATTCAAAAATAATATTTAGATACAATACTTTGCTCTCCATTGAAGAGCTGCAAAGGTGGATACAGTTTTGTTGAGATTGTATATATTCCATCTTTGAATTCCCTCTTCAATTCGCCTGCCATTAATATACCTAAAACACATATATCTATGTAAACAACACAACTATAAAATTAATGTAGAACAAACCAGGTAATTTCAGGTTCTGGTTTTGTATTCGGGGCTACACAGGTAAGGTTAAAGGGAATATCTTCATTAATTTCAATAGAAGATCCCGACTGGTAGTTGGTAAATAATACAGCTTTAGGCGGTACTGAAATATTTCGTTCAGGTCTCTTAATTTTCTCTGTAAATTTTAGCTTCAATTTTACCGATAACATTAAGAAATGCCGCCGCTCTACTAGGTCCTTCATCAGGTCGTAACATCTGACATTCAAATTTGCCGTCGTCCTCTAAAGTTACTTTCTCTATTTGGAGGTGAAGTTCTTCTGCAGAATCCTATAAACGCACCTATCAATTACATTGACTTATCAAATAGATATAATAGGAATAAGAACGATGTAAATAACCTTAATATAGCTATATCGTCCTTGATGACCTGTAAGCTGGCCTGCATCATGAAAACCTAGTAATGATCCTGTATTACTTCGCCACTGACTGTACCTAAATCATTACCAAATTTTAGAATCTGACATATATTAGAATATCTCTTTTATAAAATAAGTCAAATATAACTTACAGTTCAAAACTTGACGTAGATTTTTCAGCTGCACATCGAAAAGTGACGTCTTGTCCTATTAAAACGGACTCATTTGAAGGTGTTTCTCGAAAGGCACCCATACAATAACCCACATAAAGCAGGATAAATGATAAGACAAAAATCATTGCATAATCCGTAAATTTCTGAAATATATATTTATATAGTTATAGAGCTAAGCACAAATTTTGTGCATTTGCATTTTTTATGATGCTATTTGGACAAGTTTTCAAAGAAACAAGATAAACAAGTGGAATAGTGGCGATATTTTGAAGACACGAAAAATGAATAGAATATATGCATAAGTGTATATGTATATAAATATAACGAAAAATGTATCTATAAGGATTATGACACTTAGAAGGACAATGGCTTGCTGTAACCGAATCGGACCGCGGCGTGATTGATCAGACTGTTTGTTATTCTGAGAGGACGGTCCGGCAACAAATGTCACTCGCTGTATTTCATGCACTGCGAGCGACAGAAGGCAGTCGAATGAAACAAGTCAGAAGGAAAAATTGAAGCTGGGTAATGAGCCTAAATCAAATACAGAAAATGGGCGCCGCGCCCTTCAATATGTATAGTTCAAATTTTACATAAAACGAATGTTTAAATAATAATAATTGCAAATTTAAATGATTTCCTATAAGTCGCCTGCTAATTAAAATCAAATAATAATATAAGTAAAACTGTTGGGTTTATAAGTGAAACTTGAATGAGTTCTAATATTGACTACTTCTAAGTAAAGATAGATTACAATGCTTTCAGTTGATTCAATATCTAAATACCACTGAAAACGAGACATTATGTTTTCACATTTAAGAGTTCAAGCCTAACAAGTAGACAAAAAACAATGATGCTTGAGTAGATGAATAGGCATCACTGATTTCTGCAAGCTAGAAACAATGGGCTCCAGGATAAACAAGTCGACTATCTCTGACGACAGTTCACTAATTGAAAATGCTTTCCATCAATAATTATAATAAACGACATCAGAAGCAGTCATGCGTGCTGTACAAAACGAACAGAGGCAGAATAAGTGATTTCACGCCCCCGACATTATTAATTATCCCGAAAATCAATGGCAAGAGTTCAAAATGTTTAACTTAATTGAATCAGAAATGAAGATGACAGCCTTTTTTCCTAATAGCGAATTGATATAAGATAAGCAGTATAAGAAGAAAAACGTACAATTTGATTAACATAGCCGTAAAATTAAGAAGCGATGAAGATACGAAAATCACTGCTTAGTGTAAATGAGATCCGGCCATTGATTGGCGAGTGATAGTGAATAGGTAGGGGTCAGCATTCGACAGGCGGTGCCAACTGTTCTCAGCGCCTCTCCCGGGGGGCACCCGACGGAAACCATAATCCAGGATAATGAACATACAGAGCATAAATTAGCTGGTCCGCACAGAATAACACTGATTTATGCTAGTGCAATATTACTGAGATGTGAAGAGTGACGGACAGGAAAATGTCAACAGCTGGATGATGAGAAAATGATAATATTAATTGTCAGCTAGTATAAGAAACATCCGCCTAAGTCCGGCAAAAACGTATTGGATGTGAATCGTTTGGAATGATCGTTTGGCATGCTATCTAGTCGCGAAACTTGCAGTTTAGCCTGCATAAAAAGAGAAGGCTATGAAACTCAGATGGAGTTATTTGAAAACTGTTCGCGACACATGTCACCATTCAAATAAAATTAAATAGCTAAGGTCTAAGACATTTATTACATTTTTTCATGAATTAAAAAAACTTTATTTTAATCGTAATCATAATTTTTCTTAAATATTTAGCTGTATTTAGGTTATTTAACTTATTTTTAAAAAAAACCTGTTAATTATGAGTGTAATTATAGTAATTATGGAAAAATCACCGATATTATGTTTGCTTTGCGCAATCTTTAAAAGTAAATAGACAGAATCCGGTGGATTTGAACGAACCAGTAGTACTATGAATAACTAATCAACCAATGCTCATATACACAACTAATCTATTCAAAAATTCAGGGAATGTCGCTTCCAATTGCCTTTTCAGTCGCTAAAAAAATGTCTCTCTAGACATAGAAAAACCAATATATAGATCAATTAAAATCAGCAAATGGCTGAGTATCTAGAACATTACTCGTAGTCTAGGAAAAACGATTCTGTAATTAAGAGAAGTACTTTAAAAAATACTTTGAAGAAGAGGAATAGGTTTAACTCATTCCCGTAATTAACGTCCACGACAGTGACCAACACAATCAAAAACACTTGAATGTTCGGATGACCTTCGTGAGTGGAAAGACAGGAAATGCAGAAGTAATGGAATTGTGCACAAGGCAATGTCCCAGAAGTCAAGAGTCTCATTAAACGAAACAAAGGAAACTCTGCTATGGCTATTGCGAGTTTTTGACCTATGATGACTGCTAAAAAAAGAATAAAATTTAGAATAGAGCTTACTTAAAGATAAAAATAATAATTATGGCAATTAATTACCAATTGTGTCTATATCAAGTTTAAATAAATTAAGTGGTGATTTCTTTCTTGAGGCTTGGTTTAAAACGCTATATAGTTATGGAAACCATACACAAAAATTATTAGAAAATTAATATACATACTGGAGAGAAAAAGTGAAGTTTTAATTCTTCTGCTGCTCAACCTGTGAAAACTATAACAGTGCTAGAAAACGATGGAGTGGAAGTGGAAAGGAGATGAAAGAGAGTGTTGAAGTGAATATCATATATCTAAGAAGTGAAAAGTATGAGACCCAAGTAATATAGTGAATTAGCGCCTGGGTGATGTAGATTTGCATAATATGCTTTGGCAGAATGCCCGCGGGACTGTGATTGCTGACCGCACTCTCTGACATGCTGGTTAACCGGCTAATTCAATAAGAAGGCCGATCTCAACTCCGTCAATCACCCCACATCATGAGTACGAGTCTAAACTCCGAGAAATCGCCAGAACTTTGTAGTGATATTGAGAAAATCATCAAGCCTAGGACAGAGCGATGTTTAAAGCGAATAAAAAAATCACAACAATCTCGCAAATAGAAATGGCATCATAAACGATTACAATCCAATATTGATGTTTTTTAATGCAAATGCTTCGATTTGCGCTATTAAACTAAAGAGAAAACGTAGGTATTCAAACCTCGTTATAGTGAATTATTATTTGTATTTGTATAATATCGACGAAAAAGCGGGGATTTGGGGATTTAAGGTTTCCTAATCATGTAAGTCATCAAAATAGAAAAGCTCAGGATGCTAATTCATATGTATTATATATATATATATATATATTGTAATCTTGAAAATTGAAAGACCATGACGACTGAAGAATGGCGGCTGGGAAATGAGTGAGGTTGGCAGAATTAGCCGGCACTTGGCTCAATTATTCGGCAGAGCAGTACCGCGCAATCGCACTAATTGTTTGATGGCCGCCGCTCGCACAGCAACAAATCTGTATAAACTTCTAATTCAAAGAGACATGGAATTTGTTGCTGCCACTCAATTTTTGATCACGTGAAGTCATTATAATAAATTCTGGATAAAAACGTGGGAATCTTATGGAACAATATTCAGTGGTGGCACAGATTTCCGCTCAGACAGGTAAACAAACTTATTAGTATATGATTTTATTTGACACTAATACTTTAAGTTAACAAGACACTCATACTCATTATTTAATAGTTGAATCCATAATCTATACTAGAAAATGGATAGTAGATTTACGTTATTAATTAATGTAAGGAATTAGGCTTACACCAGAGAGGATTCTCTAATAGTAGATGCCGATTAAGTGCAATGATGCGCTAATTGTTTATGTGATGCATCGCAAGCAATCATAACCTGAGTGGAAGATTCCATGACAGATCATCGGGAAGACGAATATATATTATTTAAACATTTTATTTATTGAATGATTAATAGGAAATAGTGTAGAAAATTTCACACTTATTAGGCAAAAAAGCAAATTTTTTACGTTTACACTTACACAATCATCGTTTAAGATGCACGTAAGTACTCGTCTTGAGCGATAGGTTATTAAGCTGAAATTATTTGATATCAAATTTAAAATGTTTCAAGTGTACTTATGTTGGTAGATGAGAACGGAAACACGATCTACCAAAAGCCAAGTGGGATCGCATTAAATGTTTGCGCTAAATATATAATATAGACAGCCGACATCGAACTAGATGTAACGTGATAGGTGAAAAGGTTTGTGACACGAATAATGAAGCGCTTAATACTAAACAATTTAAATTATGTTTTTCAAGTCGAGACGTTTAAAGTATCATGAAACTTCAATATTTCATACTCATAAAGGCATACTATTATAGTACTTAGAAATATGAGAGGACTCGGTGGGATAAAATCCATCTGTTCTGGGTAAGTCTTGACCCGATCATTCATTTCGTATTCGCTGCTCTATATAAACGGGCCATTATGCTCGACAATAATTTCCGCTTTGACACTATTATTACCGAGAGTATATGACATAATACCAGATTAGCAAACGAGAAAATTATGAGATTTCTCAGAACAATAAACTAGTATTAACAATACTTCTTGCTAAATTTCCATAAATAAAACTTTTAGTTTGCCAGTGTGGAAAATAGTTGGCTTAAGTAGGTAGCCCACTTAGCTTTCGAAGATAATAAATTGATTTGGAAATGATCAATATGTGTCGGAAAAAAGTTTCCTATAATAAATATATAGCTGTTTTAGTCGGGGAGTTGGTGGCAGGGCGGATTACCGAGGGATAAATGCGAGGGGCAATGCTGTTTATTAAGACGATCAGCCGACATCCAAATAACCATGCACCTACACGGCAGCGCGCAGTAAGTGACCATGTCCGATATGGCTTGGGAATCATCAATCAGTCTTTCCGCCACAAAATAGTGTCAATTCCCTATTCGCTATATAATACTTATATATAATTATTAGAATCAAATTTGTATTGAATATATAATCACCAACAAATTAAGTCGTGCTTAAGGAGTTCTAGAATGGTTAAATGGAGGCAATTTTCGCATTAGATAAGCTAGGCAGGAAGCGATGAAGGGGACATATTAATGGCCATCGTTGTAACAGCAAAGGTTTAAAGTAGCCACTCTATGTCAGTATGCGGAAGTACGTATAAACTAGGTAATTTTGTTTATTGGATATAGAAGCAGAAAAATTTATAGCAGCATATGAAACTAATATTATAGGAATTTAAGACATAAGTTTATATGGGCTTATTACTTATAAATTTATAACAGGCTTATACAATGCATTTTTTTTGAATAATTAGAGATATAGAATATAGGTTTGTTGGTAAGAAGAACGCCATCCAGGATACGAACGTTTTCAGTCAATAAGGGAAAGACATCAGTGATATCTGTTCTCGTCACTGATGTATGCACATACATAATTGATCTGTGCACCTTGCTTATCTCAGGTGAAGTGGAGTGTGGTCTTTAAAAACAAAAGAAATTGCCTGGAAGTCAAAAATCGACATCCTTTAGAAGATGCTCAATTCACCATCTACAAGTGTACACATGTAGCAATTGGAGGCTAATGGTGAGATCTGAACAGCAATTAACTAAGCTGCTGGAAGACAATCTTATAGAAGTCTGGCATGAAAAACTAAGCTAGTAAGGGCGCTTTTATAGAAATCTTACTACTTTCATAAGTGCATCCACTAAATGATACCAATTACTCTAAAAATAAATACTGAAGGCTAATTGATAACATCTAAAAAAAATTAAATATCTCAATCCAGAGTAAATATAATTAATATCGGTTACTTTTTTCCTATCCACAATACACTTATTTCAAAAAAAATATAAAATATAACTTTTAGAAATTGCAAAAATACGCAAATTCGTATGAAATGTCGAAGAAGAATAAAATGTGGATGTGTAAGAGCTTCAGTTATGTTCCATGCCGAAGTGAAAATCAAATATGGATAGTCCCAAAGGAATGCAAGCGCAGTCGTCAACCGCAAAATTTTGGAAGTCACAACTACTTATATTTATAGAGGCATTTTATGTAAACTATGCTCTGAAGGCATAAATTCATCACATTTTTTTTCACATTATTAGTCCGACAATTATTCTGAATTGAGATATTTGCATGTAATTTCACATGAATTTTTAGTGGTGTGAAACTTGAAAATTTTTTAATCAGCTTTTAAAAGTTCAAAAAGAGAGTAGTTTAAGATTTCGTTGGATTTGGGTGTATTGTCACACCATATTATAAAGGCTGAAATATTATAATAGCAAAAATAATTTGCATCAAGTCCAAGTATTAGCATAGTGTTAATGACATCTCATAAATCACAGGATAATAAAAGGTGTGGTTGAACAGCGGAGTGTCCATGGTTTTAGTTGATAGGTCAGCGTACCACGGTCGGCTGGCACTTAAGGTTCGTGCGGAGAGCCTGTGATAAACCATGTTTCTCAGCTCTTCAATTATTACCCTCTTCCAACTACTAAATTCCATTTAAGAAACTCTGTGCAGAGTCTCCGTTTGTGCTTTATTTTAATGTTTCTCAGTTCAGTTGTTGCTTGCTATGTGTTTGTTGCCGTTAGTTAATAATTGTTAGCAAGAGTGGCTACCATAACCTTTGCTGCTACCTTATCGCTTCCTCTTTGCCACCTAAACTACTAGCATTAATAAATTTTTATTACAAACAGTTTAATTTTACAAATGTCACACTTTACAAACGAAAGTGATTCTAAAGCTAGATTGGCTAAGATACAATCACCGTCGTTATATAAGTTTGCAGTATTATTAATTATTGTAATGGCATATTATCAGGTTCGGAAGCATTTTAATTGCTCCACCCTTATATTTATCCCATTGACGCTCTCGCGCACTCAGTGTGGACTCTTGACATTATTCTCCTCCTGTACATAGAATTTGCACTTCTAACCATAGGTCATAAATCTGAAATCTTTGCCTTTCAGTGAATCACTTTTGATTCACTCATAATGAAATTTTACTACTGCAAGCAGAAAACAAACAAATCAAGTGATATCATTATTATTTTTTAAAATTTCGTATTTTTTCCTTAAATGACGTGCTGTTTGTAACATTCGTTCTTAGTCATTTTCTGCCTTCTTTCCGAACTCTCCAATCACTTTATATGGTCACAGACAAAGATTTCTAAAAGATTGATTAGAACAGAACAAGACTAGGAAGTTCATTTTAGATGGTAATAATAGTCCTTATGCTTACAATCACTGCTCATACAGAAGCAACTCCTCCTAGCATTTATCGATGGATGTCCGATAATTCGTATATTTGTAAGTTACAAATATTTTAGTAATAACAGTAAGTTATTTTCAAGCTCTTTGAAGCCCACCACTTTAAAAATATTAACTATAAATTGAGTTATATTTTTGTGATATTTTGCCACCCTAAATTGTGCTCAATTTTTCAGTTCTCTTAATAACTATGACTTATTATTTCATACCATCATGTATCTCTATGGAATCAAATTTTTAGTCAAGAGATTGATAATATGTGCTGTTCCTAATTTATATATCCGAAATATGTATGGATGTGAGATGAACAGTTTTTCAAATGGGGTAATATCGTTAAGAAACGAAATTGCACTTTTGAATGGCGATTCTCAGTTGGACACCAGACTTGCTAAAAAAAAGTAGCCCGTGACAATTGTTACAAACCTACAGTTAATGGAACTGAAAAAAGAACGCGAATCAGACACTATTAATGAAAAATGCTTAATTTTATTTAAACTTTAAAGCATTACCACCTAAGTAATTCGTTTTTTTTAAGTGACAAAGGATCTACTTGCTTAAAATAGCTAAAATAGCTTTAGTATATTTTAAAATAATATATTATTGATAGGCCCTACTTTTTCATAGGTAATCCAGTTCAGTCTGAAGATGGTAAATATATCACTTTCTTAGAAGAGGAGGAAGGACTATCTTGTACTAAATGCAACGATGTTAGTTAGCAATTACACTGGATTATTTTTCGAAATTTCTTTCTTTTATTTACCTTAAAAATAAGCATGAAGTATCAAGTTCAGAAAGATGAAGATATTTGTCTTTTAGCTAACAAAAGGTTTAATTCCAAAAGTTGCATGTGCAGTTACTCTTCACAATAATGAACAGGAATCGAAAATTGGATGCTTCGAAGGTCTTTTTTAAATTAGCATATTTCAATTTATTCTTTGTACCCCAATTAAACCCCGATTATTGCTATTTTAGTGCCACATATTTGCATCGAAGAGTTTACTTTGCGTTACTCAAACTTCTTTCACTCAAGTAGGAAAGAAATCTCTCGAGATCCGCCTTTATTGAATGGAGAAGAGATAGCTGATTCCCCGGAGCGGAACGGGTTCGTAGATATAAATCCAGTGATAGATTTGACTCAAGACAACGCCAAGATTTCGCTGCCAAATTATGTCCTCGATCGACTGAGAAAAAGCTCACCGAAAAATAAAGAACAATTGCTTAGTGATCTAGAGAGAAAAATAAATCTTGAAGTGAATCCAGCCAAGTTTTTTAAAAGTAAAGAATTCAAAGACGAGATGGAGACCCAGCTCTCTCCATCTGCAGTTAAAATTCATACAGATGGATTTAAAGACATAACTGATTTATCAATGAATGATCAAAATTTTCCAATATTTCCCACTGAAGATAGTGATACAACATCTCCGAATGAGTTCTTCACTAAACCACTACAGTCAGAGTTAGTTATCATTGAAGAAGATACTAAACTAATTCCAGAAAAGTTAAGTCTGAAAAAGGATCCTTCAGTAAATGACTCTGGAGTAAAAATGGATTTCGTTGAGAAGGAAATACTTCCCGAAATTACGGATGAAATAACGAATAAAGCAGTAAATAAAAAGCGAAAACTACCGAGCTTCTTTGGAACCACCACTAAAGCCACAACTACAACAACAATACCTACAACAACTACTCCTAGAAAATGTGAAGATGCTCATACTGTAAGTTTTAAAATACTAACCTAATATTGAAACAAAATCGATTGATAAAAATTATATTTTCGTTGACTTAACAAAACCATATAATTATACATTTCAAGTATTAATTGTAGTTCACAAAAATATTTCTAGCTCTGTTGTTTCTGGGCAATCGCTGGAGAATGTGATAGTAATCCATTTTGGATGAGAATCAACTGTCCGAAAACTTGCGGAACGTGCAATTGTTCTCGTTAGTTAATTTGTGTAAAATTATAACTAAAGATCACGTTTTTAGTTTTTACAAAGGATCTATAGTTTTAGTTCGAAATGCGGATGAATGTGCCTCAAGTGGCATAAATTGTACAATTCCAACGACATCAACACTTCTTATAACCACTCCTTTGTCCACCTCACAAAACTCTTTACTTCAGTCGTCTGTTCATCCCACATCAACAGTTAGTTATTAATTGCCAATGTTTGCTCTTATTTTTTGGTCCAAAATATTGGCAATGGACTAATACTGCGACATATTTAGCCAAAACCACGACCAACACGGCCTTTCACTCCTCCTTTAAATGGATTCCGACGAACTCAGAGTACTACAAAAAGTGAAACAACAACAAGATTTAATACGGTAAGCAAAAATACTAAAGAAATTGAACCTACACAGCTGGGGTATATTTTGATATAAATACTTTGAAATACGGTTTCGGTATCTGGAAGTCTGTGCAGAATACATTGGCAGTTACACTAATATGATATCCATTTATCCGTCCAGTTAACTGTTATGATGTTAATTCGAACCTTCAGTTGAAAACGAGATCTGGCATAAAGCCATGGGAAATTGAGGAACAATTACTTCATATTTTCGGTTAAAAAAACAGTGTTTGTAGTGGGTACCAGTACATTTTATCTGCGACAAATATCACTGAATGATTTGCTTCAGGTAACTTATTTGTTTAAGGAAACCAACTATTGACGTAGTGAAGAGTGAACATAAATGACAAGTGCTTTGTTCTGTGGGAAAAGATTTTCTAGACCTCGACTACGTGTTAGTAGCCGCCAATTAAGGTTTTCAATGGAAACAACCAACATACCGACGCGGTGAATTTGTTCCTGGAAAAAAAAACTACGGAAACCATGTATCATCTATTTAGGAAACGGCAACAGTTTGGTCGGGATTAAACTAAGTAAAGTTTTAGGGCAATATTGTTTTCCTAACAGTGTCCAGTAAGCACAACGGTACTTTTTCTGTACTGGATAATAAATCTTTTTCTTGGTTATCACAATCAACATATTTCAAATAATAAAGGCGAAATTTGTCTAGGAATAGTACTTTGAGAGATTGAAAATTACGCGAACTTTGATCAGAGAATCATGTTTTCTCGGTATACTTGAATAAACTTGAAGAGTGAATCGTTTATTTCTAGTTAACTTAATTAAATGTACGTAGATACGTTTAACAAGATTAGAATATTCTCTTACTGGACTTTTTATAAAACACTGACAAGCATAAATCCTCTAAATCAGACATCAACCACTACACAAATGACAACAACATCGACAACCACAACTACAAGCACAACAACAACGACAACACCAACAACAACAACTCCCGATCCTTGCCAGGACCTTGACTCACACTGCTCATTTTGGGCATCACTTGGCGAATGTGAAATGTATTGTATTTTTACATCTTCAGTTAGCTTCTAGTATAAAGTTATTGCGTGCTGTCGCTTCAGGAATCCCTACTGGATGCGTCCTCATTGCCAGAGATCGTGCAAATCATGTGGTGAAATTGTAGACACGGTTTTTGCACCGACACCAAGAAAAGGTGAAGTGGTTTTGGAATTTTTACCAAACGATTTTGTTTAATGATGTTAAATGCAATTTTCTATTTATTTCCATTCTAGGCTGTGAAAACAACAACAAGCTTTGCAGCTTTTGGGCGTCAACGGGTGAATGCGAAACAAATCCGAACTATATGGTTCCCTATTGCCCTTTATCTTGCATGATTTGCTAGCCACAATATTTCATATGTCAATGTATAAGCCAGTTATGTCTGATTCGTTGGCTTTCTAATAAGGTACTAAGAACTTTCAAATCTTAGATATAGTTTGTGGGTAAACTTCTGGTTTATATTATCCAGGATAAAGTAATCTTATTGTCTCTCATGATATAAATGATATTGATGTTTTTATGCAATAGGATGTTTATGGAATGGGCCAAATGTACGCCCAGAAAGGGAGACATAACTTTTAAATTTGGTTTCAAAATATCTACCTTCATCGAAGTCAGTTTTCCCCTTCCCTTACTCACTGTTGTATTTTTCATAATTATCTAATGTGATATGTGAGCACAATATGCATACACCAACTGAGGGATGCTTACAAAAATTAAGACATTATTTACATTATTAAAATCTCCCTATTAGTAGCTACATTTACTGTTAAGTTAATGAGAACAAATGTTTAATTAAAATCAATCTAGATATATTTTTTTCAGAAAGGTCATGAAGACATGGGTAAAGTTAAGTATAACTTGTCCAAAATAGTGTCAGCAGGATAAGTTGAATTCAACTGAAGCAGTGAAACCAGAGCATAGGTAATTCTTCCGGAACGAATGTTCCACGTTTGCTTTGCCTCTGCTCCCCGCTCTGACCAAAGCAATTGATTGAAAGAGATGACTACCGCATACGGAGGACACGAAACTAGTCGCTTACCTCTGTGTCAATGTGCTGCAGCTCAGTCACTCTGTGGTTCTGCTCCGTTATTTCTCCTTCCGGACGATGCTCAATTATTCGCTTCATTTCTACACTTCCAAATGTACACTTCAAGCAACTTCGGACGTTGTTTTAGACACAGAAAGTCAGTGCCAGGCTGTTACTGACGCAAACCAACCACTACTCGAAAAGTACTGATAAAATATTGTACTGTGTAATCCCACTGATGAGGGCTTAGGTGGGAGTTTGAAGTTCTTTTCCCAGTATTTACAGAAAANATACCGAGAAAACATGATTCTCTGATCAAAGTTCGCGTAATTTTCAATCTCTCAAAGTACTATTCCTAGACAAATTTCGCCTTTATTGTTTAAAATGTGACAAAATAGGTGGGCTTAACGGATTGATTAACTATTATGGACTCCATCAATTAGAATAACACTTAAGTGTATTTGAATTGTATAGTGAAGATTGATGAATTATTTCGAGAAAATGAAATTATAGGAGTAGGGTTTACTGAACTCTTTAAAATAGTGTTGATGTACTTTGAGCAGCAGTATCTGGAATTATTACCATCATGTTATATTCTCCAAAATCTAATCCATAACTATTATGAATACATTCTATTTATGAGAAGATAAAAGCAAAAAAAGTCTGCAATAGTAAAATACCTAGGATTAGTTATTTTTTGGTCACGTTTTGTTTTTATCTCGATTCCGTTAGATGAGCATCCATATATACAATGTGCCTTTATGCCTACGAGCTTCACTTGAATATTGCCGCCTTTAGGGGCCTAAATTTCATAAATTATTATTATTTACTGAATACGAATTATATCTAAGTAAGAGTATAATAACCAAAAAAACATTTTTATCTACCACTAACCGTAATCCAATGATTGCACAAAGTAAATACGTCTTTTTCGCCTTGATTGGGGTTTCCGACGGTAATTTCCGCTGTTTGCCATGATGTTGAAGCCTGCAGAATTTTACCACATCCAGGAGGCTGAAATCCTTGAAGTTGTTAAGAATGTCGTATATTTCCCTATCTCAATGCTTATTCTGCTTACTCAAGTATTATACTTACTCTTTCGTTGCATGTTGCTCCGCCATAACCATAGGGACAATTACAAACAGCACAATTTCGGGGGTTAGGTACACCGCCATTTGCACATTTGATACTTGAGCCACATCTGTCTGTAAACTAAGTGTAGATAATCAAAAGATAAGATTCTCCAAGATAAGTACACTATAGAAACCGTATTGAGAACATATAAATACTCATCTAGAATGTTTAAAGTATTAAAAGCTTACCATAGCATTGATAACGGGTGTTTATCATATGGATATCATAGAAAGAAATTAATTGGCTGCCAGCCGTATACAAATACTCCTCGTCAAGTGGTCTTATGGCAGTAGCATTGTCGTTGGTGAAACTGAATCACTACCACATTCATAATTAGCAATAATTAATGTGTCACTGTTACTATAATTAGCATATATGCTAAGCCATTGGAATTATTTTGAAAAAACTACTAAATAGCTATATTAGTAGAAATACCTACAATTCAACATCACGGTGTAAAGTTCTAAAAATGAGCACTTACAGATCAGGCGTATAGTGCATGACACTACCATATTCATAGGGTACATAGTTGATGGTTTGTGAAGGATCTGTCTTAGCGAAATAGCCTCTAAACTTTTCCTGAAAATACTTAGTATCTTAAATATTTATGGAAATAAAAAACTCATAAGAATGAACCAACGTATTTACAATAGGCTTACGTCAACATGAGTCGTATCTACTTTGATATACTGATCTCTATCATATCTCATGTGTGTGTGTACAAATCCTAGAGCATGAATAAATTCATGCGCTACAACTCCCATCTGAAATTCTTAAATTAATTCATCTCCTGAGATAACCTATTTTTGAAAAAAAAACTGACCACTTCGCATTCGGAACCAAGATAAAGTGGTTGTTCACCCTGTCCTGTCATTCCATGATATGATTGGCATGTTTTGGGGGCCGCGTCAGAAACCTAATATATACTAAACACTTCGTATTACAAATTATAAGTTTGATATAAGAACTTGTTGTAAACCTTCTTAGGCAATGCCTACACAGCCCTGTGATTATGGGATCGAATATAAATGGTTAGCATAGAGATGCCAACAGCAATAAATAGTCAACTATTGTATAAATGATATTTCAGCTAATAAAAATTACCTTAATTCTGTTTGGAGCTCTGGGGTTCATTTTGAAGGTAATGCAGGTGCGACTCTGAATGTACTCATGGGCCGCATTGATAGAATTTCGCTTGCGTTGATCTAAGACATATTCCGTTAGATAATAATTGCTTGAAATTAAAAGCCATAATCAATATTCTTACTTATAGAATTGTCAATATAGTAATAAACAATTCCGTCAGGCCATAATCCTCCGTAAATTGCTTGTCTCTTCCTTCTAGAGATTGAGTTCGAAGAGTTTTCGGGATGTACTGCCGCAAAATGGCCTCTGTATTTAATATATAATTTTTTTTCCTATATTTATTTCTTAACTCACTTAGTCCACAGTGCGTTTCCTTGATAGAGGTAATTCGTTAATATATTTCCATTATTCTCCGAAAGAGCTCCGCGGGTTTCTTCAGGTGATATTCTATTTAATGAGTCAAATTCCTAAAAAATAACTGCTCATTTTTGATAAAATCAGATACAATTATTCTTAGTATATTATTGCTGAATCCCTTCAGGATTTATTTTAACAAAATTGAGGTTTTCTTTTATGCATAGTAAATGGCATTTTATAACGTACAGTGAGAATTTCTTTTTTTAGATGTTTTTAGTGATTAAAACCAAACTGCTACCATTCTATTAGTGCCCTGTTATTAAAATATCATTATCTTGTTGCCTTTACTTTGGATTATATTACTTCCTTAGAATACCACTAAATAAATCAATAGATTTAAAAATATCATTTGACTTCTTCTTATTTGAAGAAAAAGTGACATAAGATCGTCTAGAAGTTTGCCATGTCATACATTTTGCAAATGCTGTATTATATATTCAGTATGCCAGAAATAGTATTCTGGACATCTTGAGTAGATCTTTTATTCTATGAGATTTATAAAAAATGGCATTACCACTACTAACCTACTTTCAAACTTAAATATTAAATATTTTTAATTAGTTAAAAATTTTGATGGCTTTTCATATACAGTTTTTCTAAGTATATTATTGTATAGATAACATACTTGTTTTTCTCTTACTCTGTTCAAATATATAAGAAAAATAAACCAGAAATGTTTGAGTTGGACCAAAATGTTGTAATTTATTCATACCTATTTTATTATTAAAATTATATTATAAATATTCATCTAGAATGTTTAAAGTAAAATGCAAAATCACATTTACGGTTAAGAGAATTATATCTAACAAAAGCAAAAAGATAGCTGGTAAGCTGTAAATTTATTATGTTGAGCAAAGATAAATTACTATATTGTTATTATTATAATTAATTTCATAAATCTCATAATCGACTCACCTTCAGCAAGGGTTTCCCGTCATTTAGAGGGTTAGTAGGATCACTGGCAGCTACTGGTTTGAGTAAAATGTCACTTATAGAAGGCCAACTCCACACCACCAATATTAGACTCAGTGAATAAGTTGAATACATGGTTAGCTTAATTTGCAGATATCTCACTACTATCACCATATGCAAATTTATCATAGAATATTAGTTTTGTTCTCAAAAGAAACACTAAAGAACCTTTCTAATTTCATATTTTTTAAACTGACTTCTTTTTTCTAAACTCTTTTAAATTTTAACAGAAAGTATTGATAGATTTTAAAAAAATACAAAAGAATATTATTATAATTATAGATTTTTCATCATCCCCTATGTATAACATTGGTGGATTTAAATTACCTATATATACTATAGAATAAAACTACTAAAAATGTAATTTTAATCACTAAATATTTTATTAAGATATATTAGATCTATTTATATTAGGTTAGTTTCTGTCTGGTACTTTTATACCCAATGGAAGTCTCTTAGTGTTATAACAGCTGTATTTCTCTTTTATTTCGAAATTCTTTACTGTTTCGTCCAAAAGCACCACTTTAACTTTAATGAAAAAGCAAAATTGTCTGCAAACCTCGTTTACACAACTGCATTTTTCACACCTACACAGGTATACAAATATATTTCTTTCTTATTTATTTTCCTAATCGACATTATATTTGCAAAAATAGTACTTTGTGCCATTTAGCTTTCAATCATCAGATTCAACTTCAAAACAAATTCAAAGAGTACTTTTTGAAATAACTCACCATAGAAAAAATGAGTTTCGTATATAAGCTTGACACTAAATGTGTGTACAAAGAAAATATAGATGTGGTTACTGATTTTAGATGAAATTGAATTATTGATCGTTTCAATAAATCGTTATCCTTTCTCTATTATTGTAAATATTAATATAAGTTCACTTTTTCAAAGCATATTTTATCTTCTCTTAAATTTTTCCATGTAATAAAGTGCTAAACTCTATCTTATTTTATGTGCCAGTGTCTGATGTTCTGGCTTTTGTGATAAGACACTAGGAACTTTCAAACCCTAGATATAGTTTGCCCTTTTTTAATCACTAGGCGATTGTAAAAGTAAGACTGATGACAAGCTATTATCGAGTTTCGTGGTGCCACAATTAGTTTAACTATCACTTTTTATTTATATTTGAAAATAGAGTTCGACAAAATATTCTGGAATGACATGGTTAAGCAATTACTAAGTCTGTTAGTGCTCACTGTAACATATTCGTCACTCACTTCAAATTCATTTATTTAACTAAATAAACTAAGAATAACGAAATATCATACTGTATTTAGAGATTGCTCTTGTTAATTTATTGTAAAAATTATTGATACCAGCTCAAGTCAACATTAAAAGAGCAAGGGCTGTTAAAATTCCCCTTGTACTGGTGGATTGTTGGTTTCGACCAACCTCCGAATGATTGAAAATCAGCAAAGCTCTGCAAACAACTATCCTTTCTACAACAAGAACTACTACATGTGACCAATATTTAAAACAATGAATAGCAGGAAAACAGTGAAATATTGATAATTCCTTAAACTCACAGCCTTTCCGTTGTACTTCGCCCACCAGAGAGGCTTGTGCTGAAGATCAGTCCAATCGAGACCCACAATAGCTTGCCAATTGACGTATGAAGAATAGATTCCCCAGTTATATCCCAGCTTCTGTAATTCAAATTTCAAAATACCTTCTTTTAATGTTTAACGTTTATTACTAGATGTAAATACAAATAAGAATCTAAAATATATACAGTTAGTTCATTGCCCATTTCCACGATAAACTTTCTGTTGTCGGTGTGGCTCGATCCCCATTTGTAGTTTTCAATATCAATCCACAACATTCCTACTGATACTCCAGAACTTTTGAGTGCATTCGATACGTCTTCAATCTTGATGATGATACATAAATCATTAATATATGCTTTCTCAATAATTTAGAAATCTTGTGAAGGTTTTACAGTCAAGAACTATACTAAATGAGGCACATTGTTTACTGATTCTTCTCAATTACTAGCATTTATGATCTTCTGATGAATGAACTACCTGCGACGTAGCAGATTTGCAACGTCCCAATGATGCACATGGGAAGATGTAGCCATCAACACGAGGAATCCCCGCTAAATCATAGTTGCAGTATCCCTATATATTTTCCCTAAGTTAGTCTGAAAAAAGTGTGAATACCTGCAATGGCATTCTTAATGTTCTTAATGCCTTGTTGATCAAGAAGTCCATTAGAACGATAAACTCTGCCAATGAAAAATGAGTAGCCGTGTTGTTTCATACACGTCATCTGTGACGTGCTAACTCCCTAAATATTTTTATTTATGGCTTCAAATATGGGTTTTCAATAATACTCTAATCAAACTTTGATATAAAGGGAGGGAAATATTTCCTACCACAATTGCATCGAACCCAGTGTTGGCAAGAGTGGTGATAACCAAAGAAGAAAGAATAAGTATTCTGAAATAGCGTGCTTTTTCAATTCTAGTTGTTGATTTCTTCAAATTTAAAGTTGTTTTTTAGAAAATGTGAAGTAAAATTTAGAGATTTTCATTTTGATCCCTGAACCATTTTATTACAAAAGCTTTTTTTCCGTTTTAATTACACAAGTTAATATATCATAAGCATTTTTTAATGTCTTCATATTCATAGCAAAATAACATTGAGGGGACAAACGCTAAAATATTAGTAATAGAGGGTGGAAACATACCGCATTTCCTAACAGGAAGTGGCATATGCCTTCTCTGCATCCTTTTATAGTCGATGATAAGATGAAACGGCTCTTTGATAATGAAAAAAGCAATTAAATTAATGTGCATACCTGCATATGATGCATGCAGGTGTGTTTAGATGTTTGCAAAACAATAATTTGACTTGAACAATGGTACTTTTTTTAGACTTCTACTTTTTATGATTTTCTGTTATTATTTTACCAAGATTTCAATATCGTTCATTATTACTGTAACATAAGACAAGAGGCAGACATTAATGAGTACCACCCTTATAAGAATTACAGTGTATTCATAATTTTTTCATGTTTTGATAAACTCAATCTACAAATTTGGCTTTTTATTGATAAAATGTTGCTTTGTGTTAGTTGCGGGTTGTTCACATCCACCGCAATATGTCACATTTTCGGTGAGACACTTGTTCGTAGGTGCACCTGATGTAGGTATTACTGTTAAAGGAAAACACGTACAATCGGCACCACAAAAATTTAACACCTGAATAATTAAGACAAAAAAATGATATATTCATTGAGATGTGAGTTATTCTTAGTAATAAATGAGAATTACACCACATTTCTCTACCTGTATATTTACTACTTCTAATATTTACTATTAGAAAGTATTTTTCTATTAGTTTGATTATATATATGGTCCTTCTTAATACTAATTAGACTATTATCGCAGAAAGCCCTGCAGTTCGATCACTGACTGAGAAATGAAGAAATATCGAGAATTTTTTTCCATCAATCCGTTTAGGCTGATTCTCCTATTTTCTAAACAACTTTTTACTATCTACTCCTGAAATCTATAGGTCCAACTGAAATCAACTCTCTCTTACCTTTTCGTTATTGTTCATCTGTACTGAGAATACCGATTTTTCTCATTGTGCTGTTAGTGAATATCGACTCTTGGATGAGGAATTGTCTCCATTAAAGCTTTTTATGAGATATTTTTCAAAACATAGAACCTAGAGGAGGCGAATGATCTGAGCCATATAAAGACGATATCAATCATGCGTTTAGTGTGTAGAACATTAATTTACTCATCACTCTAATGTTCTTATATGTGAAATGAACTCGGAAGCCCTTTCGTTCCTCCTGATATTGGAACTGATTCATTATGGTAAACGAGAAAATATTGACTTTGGGGGTCTATTAAGTAGTTCAGCTCAGAGGTGTAGAAAGAAAAGGTTCAATTCGACTCCAAAACAGGTCACGTTCCGATTATAGGGTGTAAACATTCATTTGATCATTTTGCTAAGGGTGAGAAACTTATGAAAACGTTTTACCCTCCTAAATCTCAGAAACGCCTACTACCAGTAAAATCGAAGCCTAAATTAATATTTCAACTTGCACTCATTCTCAACTGTAAAGATTCTCTCGAGACAAATTTTCTACATCATCCGTTTTTTGATGATTCGCAGTATATCTCGCATGAGTACAAGTACTAAGAATTACAATAACGCATATTTATTAGCTATTACAATAATACAAGTTATCAAGGCAATGAATATCTAAACAATATGAAATATCTAATATTTTCGCTTTGTACAGATAACATCACATTTATCTTGATCACGGTGAAATCATGGTTTAGAGTTGCAATACCTAACGGAAGTTAATTGTATGAACATTTTTGAAATAAAATAAAAGTGGTTAAATGTTGAGTGGTTATATCAGGCTTAATTTCAAACCGTTGTTTGAGCGTTACTCTCTTTGCTGTTGCTTGTAGCACGCGGTTGCTGGAAATTATACGGGTTATGCTTTATGAATAAGTAGGCTAAGGAATAGATATCTAAGTTTTAAACGACAACCTTTTGCAAGTCACTATATCGCATTTTCTGCGTGAGTCCATCAAATCGATTATATGTAAAATCAACGAATTCACCACGATGACCTGGCTGATTCTCAGGCTTTGGAGTCTCATTAGTCACAGCTGAAACGTAAAAATAATGCAGTTAAACTTAAGAAGTTGTAATTAAAATGTAGACTAGAAAAGTTATTATCAGAATTGAAGTAGTGTATATAGAAAGATTGAAAAACGAGAACATACGCCATCGTAAGTCAACATCGGGGAAATCGTCGAAATTGCTTGTATCGTCAATACTCTTTACTTCTATTCTAATTGGCGCTGGACGTTCTCTGTAATAGTCATTTGAACTCTTTGTGTAATAAAAGCAATAGTTAAACAATTATACCTAATATGATTCCAGTCAATTCTTTTGAAAAACGGGCATTGCTTTATCTCTTCTAGCCCTCCATTGTGTGCCATTCTCCTCTCCGGCTCACAGCAGAATCGTTTAATCGTCTACAAAAATTTAATTTTGAATTTTTTTAGAATAGATTAATAAGATTTCATTGCTTACAGCTTTTGCTTCAACACTGATAGGCATTTCTGGTGGAAAAATTAATGTCTGCTGCCAGTTTACAACCTTCCGATATGTTTCCTGAGGTGTCTCAGAACAAAATGGAGGATATCCTGGATGGAAGTATTTCAAAAAAACAATACTGTTATATTTTAACTAATTTAATGAAGATGTAATTGTAGAACATCTCCTATATTAAAGATTATTGCATTAGATTATAACATACCAATGAGCATTTCATACATTATTACTCCAAGGCTCCACCAATCACAACTCTTCGTATACCCATTTGGTTGAAAAACCTCTGGAGCTATATAATCTGGTGTTCCGACAGTTGAGTAAGCCTAGGAAAAGAATAGTTCTCCTACGTGACTTAGTTAATAAATGTTTAAAAAACTACGGTGAAGAAATCAACTAATTTTACGACTAACATATGCCCTACGATTCTTCTTCCAAGTTTCTGCTTTCCGCTTTGATTCAAATGGCTTAGATACGAAATCTGGAGGTAACTGAGATGGCCAGTTTCTGAAAATTGAACATGAACTGATTTTCTTTTCATTTAATTGGAAAGCATGCCAAAATTTGTTTAAATAATAGACCTGTAATGTTCAGTACGATGGATCTTCTTTAAACCAGTACATAAACCAAAGTCCGAAAGTTTGACATGACCCTATAATCTTTGAAAGTAGTCAATACCTAGCCAAATATAGAATATATGTTTAAATTATAGCATATCTTACTCGAGCATCCAAGAGTAGATTATCAGGCTTTATATCTCTATGAATAAAATCGAGATTATGTATAAACTGGATAGCAAGTGCCGCTTCAGCAATATAAAATTGAGTGGCTTCCTCGCTCAAAGTATCCTTTTTTATAAGAAGCGTCATCATATCACCTCAAAAGGTTACTTCTATGAATTTCAATAACATGTATTGCAACATCATTATTATTACATCACAAACCAGATCTTAAATAAACATAACGCATAGTTTAAAACGCTACAACACTTCCAATGGTTTACGGTCATATACCAAGCTATGGTATTTAACTATATGGCAAAAGTTAATAGTAAATGAGACAATAAGTCAATCTCACCTCCTGGCAAAAATTCCATTACTAGATAAAGATTAGCAAAATCTTGGAATGAATAATACATTTTGACAACCCATTCACAATCAGCTTCAGATAGAATATCTCTCTCAGCTCGCACATGTGCAGTCTGCAACAATAGTTGCATTTTAACGACAAAAGCACTTTTCCAAAGGAAAACGTTTAGAAATGAACTGTTAAGTATTCACCTGCTCCTTTTCAAGCATCTCACTCTTTCGAAGAATTTTCATTGCATAAATATGACCTGTATCTACTTTTTGTACAAGTCGGACCTGAGAATAGTATAAAGCACATTAAGAGATGGCAACACCCACCAGAAAGCAATAAAGTTATTATAAATAACATACTTCTCCAAAAGCTCCTCTTCCTATCACTTTGAGACTATCAAAGTCTGTCACCTCCAATCGAGTCCTTTTTAACCGCAAGAAATCGGTTTCTTTGGCTCTTTGAACTCGTCTTCGTTCTTCTTTCTCATCTTCACCAATACCTAAAAACATTTATAGGAACATAAGTATATTATCAAAAGCATGAACTGGACTCAACCTTCAGCCGCCATTTTCTCCTCTAATTTCTTAGCCCTAGCATCTCTCTCAACAGTTTGTGTAACAGTCTGGGCATAGAAGGATTCAATAGCAATTCGAGTTCTATTGGCCTTGTCCCGCATGAATTGCGAGATCTCCCCCTTCTCTCCCATAACTAAAAAGAAAACTGGGGCACTTAATAGAATATGATACCGACATAGGCATTCTATAAGAATTAAAGGAAATAATTGTGACCACTGAGAGTAGCAAAAAAGAAAGTGTTGACTTACTTTACAAATATAGAAAACCTACATTTTAAGTCAAAATAAACATTATCCGTAATACAAAATATGACCTGTTCTACTTCTCTAAAAAAAAGTAAATAGAAATTGAATACGTAAAGTTTTATATAATAACAATACTAAAACTCAAGACGTATAACTCTCATTTTCTATATTTTCGTTTAGAAATAATCAAAATATGCAAAGCATTCAGAGTGAAAGCCTACATTAAATCCAACAATATATAATTGCCATAGAAATAATATATTATACCCCAAAATTAAATTTTATCAGCCAAACCACAGCTAACGTAATCGATTCCACAAACTAAGGGCATTATTTCAGCTGATTGCGCGCCTCCCTCACGCAAGCGTTGCTGGGCGAGCGTTTTGTGAGATGGGTCAGATTTATAGTGGATTAAAAATTCGTTTATCTACAAAAGAAGATTACTATGAAGGTATTCCATTTATTGATATTTTAAAAAATTTTACCTAAATAATTATGACGAAATTTTTAAATTATGGCATAACTAGTATTCACATTGTAACTCAAAAAGTAATTGCTTACTTATATGACCTTGAGTGAATCATCGACCCTCCTAATTCCGTAGGCGAGTCTATACAATAGCGTTGCGTCATAACTAGATTAACATTATTGGTTCTACACTTTTGAATTGTTATGAATCAACGACCTTCTATTTCATATTAGATTTAATGTGAACATTACTTTTTTCTAGAACATTACTCATGCTTATTGAGGCTGTTGGAGCAGCTATAAACGAAAATTTTTCTACTTTTATGGAAGATTTGAATCCAGAAATCAGATTTAGGTCATTAATACAGATCAGTATTCTTAATCAATGTGGATTGTTACAAAAGGTAAATCTGTATGCTTATTTATCTTGCTAGTATTTCTCTATCTTGTACAATCTGGTTATTAGGGCATAATATTTGTTCTTATTTATAAGTATTTAATTGTTTGTCCTTTTTTCTTTGATTGAATTTTTTTAAAGATACTTAATAGTAAGTTTCGGCTGTAAACTCTTAATTTAAATAAAAAGATGAAGCGTAGTTTTTAAAAATTTATTTTGATTATTTTTCTGATGGCCAAAATATGGTCGTTCAAAGACGACTTGTGGTATATCCAAATACAAGGTGTAATCTGTCATGTAGATTCGTCTTCATTAATCAATCTATTTTCGATATCCGTTGCTTGTCGCTTGTTGATCTTTCAACTATCATATTTTCGCGCAACACTACAGGCTTGACTTATTAGCTGATTAAGAATGATCTTCTCTCACCTTGAGAAGTACTTTGACTAAAGCTTTAAGCTTAATTTAATATATGAGGCGAAAGTACCGTATTTTATGTTCAACTCTTAAAATGGAAATTTCTGATTAACTAATACTTATTGAAAATATTCAGCACGAAGAATACGAGAATGATATTGACTATTCTTCGGAGATTTCTATACACCAAGAAGAAATTATGAGGGATAAGAGAAAAAGTGAAGAACAATTGATTAAAATGTTTAATGGTAAAATCATGTATATTGACAATATATATTTTTATCCATAAACAAATATAACCTATAAATATTCTATTTTGAATAGAAAAGATTTATGATACTCTAAAAAAAACCTGTTAATATTTCATTACAGAACACTATGAACAGCGATTAAAGAAAATAGCCATTATAGTAAGGTCTTCCACAGGATGGTTGGAAGAAGATTAAATATTTATACATAAGGTTTGTCTATGAATCACTGGCATATACTATGAGTTAGTAATTAATGTTAGTACATCGAAAATAAATCTTTGCCTAGCTAATTTTTCATTATATATATAATATTTGTGACACATATATCACAATGCTTATTATATCATTATCAGTTAAGCTTGAATATATTTGGATATACACTCAACTTATTGCTATTCATCATTGCAGCTGTTGTTGCTCGTGTTGGTGATTGTTTATTATCAATATTTCACCATTCCTTTTACACATTCAATCTTCTCTCTCACTTATAGTCGAGAAATCAAAGATATGAAAAACATTTGACATCTACTTTTAGTAGTACAAATGAGTATTACTCAGGTAAATAATTGCTTCTATTCGTTTGAGAAGAATGCAGTATTATAATTTTATTTTCATATACGTGATAAAGGAATTTCACTTACATGTTCTATCGAGAAACCACGAGTAGTACATGTGTTCACCAATAAATGAACGATCAAAACGTCATCACGAAACAGGACTATGGGTTTATGAGCACCTAAATCATTAATCTAGCAGCTAGACATGTGAGATTAGCCCGGTTTCACCCCGGGAAGCCTGATGGCGACAAGATGACATGACTCGTTCAACGATTAATTGGATCATTCAAATCGTCGCTTAAGCCTAAGGATACTTATGTACCGGCTCTTATATATGATTAACAAATCAAAAGTCGTGACGTTATCATCGGTCGTACTCTGGATCCTGTTTTTCAAAGGCGCTCTATAAAGACATGGGCGGGCTCGGGCTGGTCGAAGTAGTTGCGTGCAATTTGCAGTGGCGAATATGAACTCTAATAAATTTCTACTATTGCTAATTATTATGTCCCTAATTATTCAAGGTTTGTTAATATTCTATAATGCAATATAATAAAATATTAGAAATAATAATTATAAGCAGATATTAACTTTGCTTGCAAAGTCTAATTGTCTTTCAATCATTTAACACTTTTTTACTTCAAAGCTATTTAATTGCATGTTGCCATTAAGAGGCTAACCTAATTTATTTATGTAAACTCTTGATACTATTGCCAAAGGTCACAAAATCAAGTGATTATACGCTGATCGAAAACTTCTGTAGTATAAAGATGCAATAAAAATCATTTGAAAGAATTTTAGAACCTTTCTCTTATAGCAGTCATGAAATCATTTTTCTTTTAGGGTGCTGGTCAATAACAGCAAATGACATCTACACAAGACTTCTCGAGAAAGAAAGAAACATTGATAATACTTTTGCCTTCCAGTTTATTAAGCCCATTGGATCGGTGGCCGGTGAACTGGTGAGTATTTGGGAATCTAAATATTTCTTCTAATTCATCACTACAGGTGTGCTGGCTTAGTTTGTTTTAGACAAAAAGTAAATAAAAGGGTAATACCAAATTTAACATATATTCCCTAGGAAGTGAGTGAAAATTAATTACAGTGCATAGAATCTACAATAACACTGAAACTTGTTAGTGACATTTTCAATTTATTACTGTTGTTTAATTAAATTGAATCATTTAGTTGAATTACACTATTCCACCCATTTTTAAGGAAGTATTGTCAATATCATTATTAATATAATATGTAATAACCTTGATGAAAGTGAATAACTCATTTTTACACAATTTTATAATCTGATATGTTCCAGATATGGCCTCGAAGCTATTCAACATCAGCAGAACTTATGTTTGATGAGAACGGAGCGGCTTACAAATTGCATGAAAGGCCAACATTGTCGAGAATTCTTCAAATTTCTAGGAGTTCTTCACTTAACGGAAATAATGTTTATAAAGACAATTACAATAATCTAAGATCATGAGCTGCTTTTAGATCATAGATGAGCTTTAATTTTTTTTATAAATATTAGTCATAGTTGTGCACTTATTATTTTCTCTTATCGCTCATTTATATTTACACTAACATTCCAAACGCATCTTCACTAATAACAAAAAAACGATAGTTGAACGAGTTTCATCCATTAAGTCATTAATGCGGGTTTTCTCTTGTCGATCTGTTGAATATCATAAATTCAGTTGTTTGTATATATGAGTTTTAATGTACTAAAATCAAATAAATCGTTCTAATCTAAATGGCGATGGACACATTTAACTTCGTATCCCTTCCTAGCTTCGCTAAATAAATGCATTCATAATCGTAGTCATACTGCACATATTGCCAAAGTAATTTCTTAGAAAAAACCTATGTAGTATTACACAGATAATATTGGATAGAAAAAAACTGATTAAATTATCAAATAAACCATTGTCAATATCGTAAGATGACCATGTCACTGAAAAATGTGTCTGCAAATTTCCTTCGTATCTAAAATTTTGACCAGTGAATCAACCTTTTGCACTATACTTTATTATATGAAAATGTATTTATTCCTAAAGGTATACATGCACCTAATAATTCTCGTGACCGAAAGGCTACATCGTCTCTGATTATTGTGTTTATGCTGTCATACCTATTTGCACTTGCTCTTCGCCAGTAAATAGTTGAATAAACACCAACTACGCCGTCAACGTAAGGCGTTTTTACTTCCTTGGGACACTCTGACCACACGATATTACAATAAAACAGTCATTCCCGCGATTTGATCATTTAAGGTAGAAAAAAACTGTGCCCTAAAAGGTATTTCGGTTTTCTAGAGATTGATGTGAGATAAATAGATATCAGCATAAAACCAATTATATGCTATAGAGACACATATATAGCTGTTATTTGGAAATGTCCCAAATCCCGAAGTCAAGGAATTTTCCGGTCTTTTGGCAGCTCCACTTTTCTTGATTCCCAAAATCCCGATATTAGTATCCTGAATAACAACCCTAATATTCATATAATTAGATTATATTTGACAGTACTTAATTTTCACTTCAACTCTATGTAGCAAATAGCTTAGAAAAGATGTAACCAATCATTGTCTCTATTAATATGCTAATCAACAGCCAAAGAACATTCACTGAACATTGCGCTCTCATTAGCGGAAAAATTTGGCGACTGGAGCGAATTCAGCAAAAAAAACACTACTCATTTTGCATTATTGGGGCATTTCCTTCCATAACCAAACTATCCTTTAAAGTGCATAAATGCATCACTATTTCAAGACAGTCTATGTGTTGAATTTCAACAACAAGACTATTCAAATATTATCAAGTTAAGTTCAATAAATAATATAGCGAACTTTCTCCAACACTTTCACTCCGAATCATGTTTTCCATGCAACGAATAAAGTTGCATTTGTTTACATTAAATCAGTTTTTAAGTTTTAGCAAGTTTGACTAGCTTCCTGAACATCTTTTGCATTAAAGCGACGTGGGAGTTTGGTGGTATTGGATATAAAAGATGACAAATATCCTAGCCCAAAATCTTTATAAATCATCGTGATTTAAGCTTAGGTGGAGTCTGAATGCTTCAGATGATCTGGTGACCAGCAGGCATCCATCCAGATTGTCCACTCCTGACCGCCTAGCTGTTTATCGCTCAATTGGTCCTGCGCATAGGGGTAATTTTCGCTTTTCACGGCTCGACGCAGAAGCAAAAGTTGTTTGGGTCACTACTACTCAATACTTGGCAATCCTCATATATATATATATAGAACAATCATTTTAACACTTTTATGTTCTAATCGCCAATTTGTAACGATTCATATTTTTAAAAGAATGCTAGATACTATATGTATTTTAATGTTCTCAATAGTTTAATATAATTTGCACTCATACCATTTTCCATATCTGAAGATATGCATATTCTCGCTATACATTTAGCAGATTTAATTGTGTAGTTAGAAATTTAAGAAAATATAACCTCATAAATATGACTAAAGCTATATTATTACCATTTTTATTTTATTTTTACTAATGCTTATCTAAACAGTTTACTTAAATCATCTCATTATTTTCTCTCGCTACTTTGATTGAATCACTAATTTTGATTTTGAGCAAAATTTGAATATTGAGTTTGTACTCCAGTTATCAATAGCATTACTTACTATGAAACCCTTCATTTGTGTTAAAATTAAGCATTAGTCTCCTAGCAGTTGCCAAAATTGTTTCTATATTATATTTCGACAAGACTTTCATTAATCTAAGAACAATGACGTTTTAGAGTTGGGTCTAATTCTGATAGATGTTGCGATGAATTATATGAGTGTTAGTCGACGTTAGTGAGTTTATAAGAGGAGTGAAGATTTCATTGCCGTATTAGATACTACAGTAATCACATTTTCAAACTTCTCAAAGCGCCATTGTCTTTTCAACTATAGTTTCGATTGGGCTAATGCTGGCCCGATCTTGCCCATAAAGAAACTCGGTGTGGGCAATTTAGTCGTCGGCGGTGACCAATATTAAGGATAGAGTGGTGGGTCCTGCTCCGTCAGGCATTATGATTGCATCAATTGTCGCTTACACTTTTTGACCGATTGCATAATAATAGTAATAATAGTAATATTAGTGATGGAAATAATGAAATTACTAATATTAATAATAATTATAATAATGACATGAAATTTCAGTGGCTAGTCATTTTCTACAAAGTACATTTGAGTTTATGATTTATGTCCATCAACCCCACTTATGATTCGTTTATAGTCCTCAATTTTCACCGTCACCCACAATCATATTCTATTCAAATAGCACTCATTCTTAACATTTTCTCACTTAGTTATAATTATCTAAAAACTGTTGATTCACTCGTAGGAAATCATGTGACACGGAAATGTGTAGTGATTGATGCTGCAAAACCAAAAAAATTAGAAAATAGGAATTTTCAAATATTTGAAAGCTCAGTAACTTTCTGGTATTCGAAGAATCCAAAATCTTAGTCCCAAACCCATACATAAGCAAAAAGTAGCATTATGACTGATGACGTATTTCCTATTTTCGGAAAAAATAAATGACTAGCGAAAAATATATTTCGCAATACTGCATTATTCCTTCTTTTTTTAAATGGTGGAAAATGATACTGGCACCTCGATACACAAAGAAATGTGTAGGCTTGGTCTAAAGTATCGAGGAATAAAAATCGCGCTAGTGCCCACTGACCGCTAGTGCAATCACGCACTGGAGAGGAAAATTGTAGAAAGTGGGTAACAAAAATCTTGTCTTGCTCATAGTCATAGAACTGCTATAGTCACTCTTTCCCGCTCTGTATCTGATGACGACGATGTTTTCCCATGATATCATAGACAATAACTAGTCACTGACGATTTTTGTCTATAAACTGTCTCAAATTGTGTACTTTGAAAACTAGATAGTTCTTAATAGAATAGTTAATCATTAGATTTTTGGTAGTTTTTGTTAATTGTTGGTGCTATTTATGAGAAAAAACGGAAATATTATATCCTATAAGTGGTATTTTGTTTTTTGAACTTAATTTATAGCGTTATATGGCGTTCTGATGCAATCGGGCGGTCTTGGCTCATGGTTCCATGCTGATTCTCCTCTTCATACTTCAGTACACATGCGCCCAATTTACTAGCTACAATGGTATATAATAACACATTTTCAACAAGTATTATTTACTGAACTGCCTGAAGACCTTTTTATGTGGCAATTAGTCAGTTATTAGTCTATTTAATTGTAGCGGTGCGTAGTCGCTTGCCAGGACAATGTGGACCAGGCAATTTCGACTGCGGCTTCGGCACTTGCATTTCTATTACCAGGTTTCATGATGGAAAACCAGACTGTTTTGATGGCAGTGATGAATGTTAGTAGCATAAACGCATGCTGTTTAATCAGTAAAATAATCACTTAAACTTATCAGAATAATCTAAACAGGCATTAATTTATGTAATTAAAGGGTGTTTTCTCGGTCATATTAAGTGCGGACAGTATTGTGTGGAACTCTTCCATGCTCTTAGTTGCATTTTTAATCCAAAATGTGATGGTTCACCTGGACAACCGCAGTGGTGTACATTATCAAGTTAGCAAATATTTTAAAGAAAATAATTCTCTTGAGTACCTTATTTTAATACTAAAAAAATCCATAGTTTAGAGGAAAAGTTATGTGGTGAAACGACAGCATTTCCTTGTAAAGGATATGGCGAATGTGTATTGTGGGAATGGCTGCTTGACGGGCGTAAGGACTGTATTGATGGAAGCGACGAAGGTATTACCTAAAAATATATGAAAATCAAGACAAAGAATTAATGAAATAAGAATAATGGTATTAACAATTATAAAATAAAAGTGGTATATCCCTACGTGTAACAGTAAAATAAAATATAAATATGAAATCTAGCAACACATTTAATTTAAATAGTTATAGATATGCTTTTAGGTAGAAAGATGATTTAATTTAATGCATAAATTCAGTAATAACAGGTTTTTTTATTAGATCAAATAGTTTGTTTTCAGATAGCAATTACATCCGTACTTTTGAGCCATCTTTTCAATGTTATTTTAATGCAACAGGACAATCTCATAGAATTCGTCCCATCAACTATTCTACTCCACTAACTCCATTTGGGATCCCAATGCTTCCACCTCCACCAGCTCAGCCAATGCTACCACTCTTTCCACCATCTCATCCAAATCTTCCACCCTGTATAGTATGCCCTTCACCGCCCTTTCCTGTTGATTATCCCAATGCAATTGCCTTCACGACTCCAAACCCATTTGCTACTTTGATTCATAATCAGATTTTTACCAGTTCCCGTCCGAAGGATCCATTTGAAGACATCGGAGATACTAGTTACACTTCACAAACTGTTATATATTCTCAAACAACTGGTTATAGTAATGAATACTCCGGAAAAGAAGAGCACGGAGATAAATGGGAAACATTAATAAATGAAAGAACAAGTACTACCAGTAATCTATTAATAGAAAATAATTTTACTAATGGAATTGACACTCAAGTACCGCTGCCTAGTGTTATCACTCATATCGACTTATCATCAGGTTCTATTAATTGGGAGGAGTTATCACAAACTTCCACTACTGGAATTAAAACTAATGAAATCGAAAATTTGCCAGTTTTTCCAGATGATAGTGCTGATAAACAAGAAAAACAAGAATCATCATCATATGCTGATCTGACTCAAGGTGGTGATGAGGCAGAAGCGAATGTAATTTTTGTTAAAAATACTAAAGGTCCTTCAATATTTACAAGCACATCTAAGCCGGAACTTTCATTTACTAAAGAAAATTATGTTTCATACATGACACCGATTAACCCCATTGCTGGGATTTTACCTCCCATCACACCGGTGACTCTAAAGTCTTTCACCCAAAATTCACCATATATTCAAATTAATGGAATAAATAGTGAAGAAGAATTGATTCCAATTCATCCAGCTGTCATCACTCCATATGAAAGAGTTGAAGTTAATACAGAGAATTCAGGAATCTTTGATAGATTATTTTCTAGAACAACTACTATCTCACAGCCTACTACTAGTTCAACTCCGTTAATTATCCCGATCACTGTGGATACTATATCGCAGACAAAAGAAATGAGTGAGGAGACAATAAAGTCTTCAAGTGTCACAAAGCTGAGTTTAACAACTTCTACTTCTTCATCGACATCTTTGCCAACCTCAAGCACGTCAACTATTGTAACATCTACTGAAAATGCGTGTTTCATTGAACTACTTGAACATTCGAAGAATAAATATCCACAGCCTCTGTGTGATTGTCAGTTAGGCGAAATCAAAATAAATGGAACATGTGCAGGTAGTGTACTTTTGTCGTACAAATATAAGACAAATATTCGGCTTTTATTTCATTAATTAGTCAGTGAACAGCAATTGTATTCGGAGTTTGTTACGGTGACTTTAGCGACTACCATTACTACTTTCAAAATGGATTTTGACGAGGTGTGTGGCTACAGAGAAATATCTACTTCCGATAAACGTCATTTAGCATTTACAAGGGTAAGTGAGAATGAAGTGAACCATGTACTTGAATAGCCGATTCGTATAGTAGTATCCTAGAATTAGGATTAATTTTCACTATAGTTAAAAATAAATAGATGCAAAATAATGGTGAAAATAACTAAGTTTACTGTTTTTATTATTATAAGGACAATAGAAATGAAATATTAGAAATGTAAGTTCGTATATTATAGTTTTTCCCATGAGGAAAAGTTCTATAGAAACAATGCAAACATGGAATAATAGTAATGCTTTTTAGATGCGAGATGCTTTTCTTAACCCGGTCTGTATTCGAGACACTGATAGTGACAAAGTTGTTTTTAATATGCTTTGTGTAAATAACTGTAATCTCGAGGATATTCAAAAGTTAATACTGAGAGATTCAAACAAACTATATTTGCCAAAAACAGAAGGTTCGTGAGTTTCCATTCCAAATATGTGTGATTTATTCTTCTAATAGTTTAAACTCTTAAGCTTTGACATCCTTATGCTCTGATGATAGTCTAAATTATTGCCATCGATATGCAACCTGTGAGATCGATCAGAGTGGTTTACAAATTAAGTGCACATGCAAGCCAGGTACAAATGATACATCCAGTGGTTTGGGAAGAACCTGTGAAGGAATTCCTCTAGAGGATGAGTAAGTCTCTCAGTTTTAAAATTAGAAATACATTTCAGAATTGTCATGAAATGTGTTACAATTTTGTTACAGTTGCATAATGGTTTTTGGAGTGTGTCTAATCTTCTGGCTTATTCTTCTTTTTGGACTTCTAGTTTTAATCCCACTGCTGATTTATCTTTTTTACCATTGCTGTCCTGCTTACCAAAGAAATACTATACATCCAGATCGGGAAGCTTTTGAGAGAACGGTTAATTTTACATTAAGTAATATTATTCAGAAAACTAAATTTTAATGCTTCATAGCATAAAGTAGATTATCTTAGAGGATTTTATTTTTTTTTACAACTATTTATTCTTTAGAAGATGTGCTATTCTATTTAGGATGGCTTTCGAAACTCAAAGAACAGAGCTCGATCCACCATGGAAGGGAAAAATGTTGCGTTTATTGTTGCTGAGGCACTTAAAAGCAACGCTAGAGGTATTATAAGCACCCATATATTTACAAGATATTATTACATCTTGTAATATTTAAGATGATTTTAGGAACAAAAGCATTAGCAAGTTCCTTAACAACCGTGGAATCAATGAAGAAGAAGGAGAGTGCTAAAATAATGCCGCAAACAAAGCGCGTCGTTGAAGTTGAAAGCACAAATGAGGTGAGTAATTATTGAATATCTTTCATATTTATAATTAACGCTACCACAATAATTCTTAAAAGTTTGATTGCTTGGAATTATGGTCTTAGTTTTTTAAAACTCACCAAAGTGAGTATTAAAAGTAAGAAATATCTTCCATTTGTTAATTTTACCATATTTAGCCTATTACTTCGTTAGATACACATTCATGTGATATTGAACCAAATCCGTTGAGAAGAAAAGTGCCTCAAAATGGATTGGTAAAAAGTTATTCTTCTCCATTAGCACCTGTGCTTTTGAGAGGTGAAATTGAATCCATCCCTGGAACAGTACCATGCTTAGAAACGCCAATATTGGACAAGGTGAATCTCATGAACACTGTAATTAATCAGTACTATTTTTTATTATATGATATATTAATGGATATAATATAGGGATCTCCAACTTTCGAGATATCCTCTCAATCTACTACCCCGAAAGCACCAACTCCAGTAAAACAATCACCTCCCCCCGAAGAGTCTGTTCAAGTGTCTCAAGTATCACTCATAAAGGAATCAGAAATAACAACTGAGCTTAATAAGGTTTTTTATTGGAGAACTATAGCATGATTAATATTCAATATAAGAATATATACTAATGGTCATAAACTTATTACATTTAAAAGTGGTACAATAATTAAGGATGATGCTCCTACTTCGCAGTACGTATCTGAGTCTGCCCCAGTGCTTCCACTTCCTGCTCCTGTTATAGTTGACATTGAAGTTCACAGGGAAAGTGAAATAAAAGCAAGTATCCGGATATATTTTAAAAACATTATTAGAAAATGTATAAAGTAAAGATTTAGCATATTATTTAGGTGAACTGTTTTCGCTAAATGGAAATTTTGGGATTATTTTAGCCCTGATTAACGGAAGAATAGCAAACAGACAAACCCTTTTCACTTTGATTTGTGTACCCCTTAGATCAACTATTCAGTATCAGGTGAATCTCGAATGCCAAAGGGAATAGCGAAAGATGGTAGAATTTGGAGACGAAAACAATCCCAACCGTGCGAGCGATTCGAAAATGCAAACCTACCAAGTACTCATCTACATATTATATTTTTTCCGTTTATTAGGGTTGAAACTTCCATGTTTAAAGTGAAAATCATTTGACTAACCATTTCTAGATAAAACTAGAAGTGTCCCTAACTTTTATGCGTTAAAAAAGCAGAGCTTTATAAAAACTTTAGTACATTTCACAATGTTTATTAGCTATAGGGGAAAAGCTAATACTCTAGTCAGAGAATATATTTGTTTGCTTCTGCCCATCATTAGATTAATACATGTATTTAGACAGAGGAAGAACGTCCAATGTCGGCAAAATCAGTAGGAGTTCAACCAACTATTTGGGAGACTTATCGGGTTTTGGGAGAACAGTATACCAAACAAGAAAATATAGGTATGGCATTATAATTTTCAATAAATTTTATGGTTTATATTTATTAAATAACCATATTGAGTAGAAAGAAAGATGATATGAGAATACAGTAGAAGGATATCGTCAAATACACTTTAAATAATTCTAAAAGCTTAAAGGTGCAGCCTTTCGACTGTATCAACTTTATTAGCATGCACTGTATAGAAATAGTGCATTTGTCTACTTTCATATTTTTTGATAATTGTATAAGCATTCGAACTGGCTTCCACATTCTGTAGTGTTTTAAGATATAATTATCCTTATTATTTCATTTAAAATGTATTTCTTTTATTTAGAGCCATTAAGCTGTTATTTCAAGTTCTCGTATAACTATTGGATTACCACTAGAAAATTGTGCATTGCTCTCGTGTTTTGCTTATAAGTTTCCTCATTTCACTAAACCATTCGCAGTCAACAAAATGACATCTGCACTACCCTTTTTAATGCCTACTAAGAGTTCATGAGTGTTTACGTGAATCATTTATCATATGCGTAGATCTACTTAAAGGACTGAACAAATAATAAAATACTCTAAAAATACCTAAATAGCGTTATTTTAATGGAACTATTCGTGCAAATTGTTAGTATTTATATGATAGTTTTTAGATCAGGAGGATTGCTCAAGTTCACTGGAAGCATTGATTCTAAACCGTTATCCTGAAATGAATAAGGATGAGTCACGCTCTATTAGCATAAATGAATCTGAAAAGGACATGAGGTAAAGCAAATATGTCTAGATTCATAGATATATTTTAAGAAAATGTGTAAGATACGAGTTTATTATGTGGGGAATATACGTTCTAACTCTTGTTATACTTCATCATCGAAAACTGAGGCCGGATGCCTGATAAAATAATAGTGGGCTATTTAATACACTCTTCTATTCACTTTAACCTAGCAATTAAAATCTCCCCATTCTTCCCCTAATGCTTCCCAGAATTAGTTCGTCATTTTTTGGAGCATCACTATTTTTCACCAGTGTTAAAATTCCCTATTTTGCTCTCTTCAATTCAAACGTGATGTATATGACGAAAATTATCTCTTTATATCTCCATATCAAAACAAATGTTTTCTTTAGATCTACTCCTCATATAATTTCGAAATAACAATAATATTTTAACGGATTTTTTGAGGTAAATTTCAGCACACTTAAGCAATAGTTCGCCGGAAAGCGTTGTTTAGTATTCGTATAACTTCCTCTGCAAAATGCGCCATGCAGAAAATTCTGCCGAATCTATATCCGTGAAATTACTAAATCGCATATGCTCTCAGAGTTTCGTAACCACAAGATTTTTTGCTAAAAAAACTTTTTTAGCGTCAATCACATAACGTGTGCCTTGCTGAATGCTCCACTTTTCCACCAACTTTGAAGTACTTGATCGTAGATAAAATTTAATTACATTATTTTCTCCATTACATTAATCGTACAGTAATGTAAGAAATCAATAATGCGATATTTTGGATAATGAATCAAATAGGGAAAGTGAAACTTAATTCTGCTTAATTTTTAAATTTTAATGCAAATTATATGACTTTCATATCTTATTTTAAATGCCTGAAAAGCAGGCTAAATTTTAGATTTACTGCTTTAGTATAAATATTGTATAGCAGCTGAAGTGTGTTATTACACTAAAAATAAGACGCATACTACTGTAGAAAAAGACAATTTTAAAAATTGTACTTAATTGAGTACTGTATAACATAGAAAATAGTCTTAGTGTGTACTCTTTTTAGGATTGTGAATCCTCTTCCACCTCTCGAAACTATGGTAATAATGGAGGATTTATCTTCAGAAAGTGATATGCCTATTAATACGATAGTAGCATCAAGCAGGTAATTTACTGAAATGTATACAAATTAAAGAAATGGCAACTTTTCTAAATATTTTTAAACTTCAGGAGTACTAGAAATACCAAACTGGCTGAGATGTTGGGCGTCTCACTGATTGAGGAAACTTCTGTTGCAGTAGAGATACCAACGTACAATGTAGAGGATAAAAGTGATGAACAACTTCTAGTCGAATTATCGCAGGAAGGGATTAACCTTCCACTTTCTCCTAGGAAAAATCTTATCGACGATACTGCAATACCTTCAGAACCAATGCTTACTTATGATACTTCAGAAAGTACCACTTGTGAGCAACACTTTGGAATTGAAACTCCCCAGGAATTTGAAGAGATTACTGATAAGCCTCAATCACCTCTATCAAAATTTGTATCACCACCACCACTGGATTCGAAAGAACAGATTTTATCATCAAATACCTCCGGAAAATCGAAAGTGCCTATCTCTAAATATGAGAAAATCAGATCAACTAGTATCCCATTGGACAATAGAACATTATCCCATAATAAACAAACACAGGATTTATTAGCAGCCAAACAACTTTTAGAACCACCTTCCCATGATGTGAACACATCAACAGATGAGAGTGATCCAGAGGTAGGCATGTTCAATATTAAAATTTTCGCACATATTAATTTTTATTACTCAAATTTTCTAGGGATCTTAAATAAATTGAAGTACATGTAGCCCAGTGTTTCAAATGCTAAAATTTGTTTGATATCTTTATTAAGACTACTTAGCTAAAATAGTTGTATTTTATTGTTCCTACTATTATTTCTTCTATCAAGAGTAACGTAGTGATTTCTAAAGTATTTTTAGTCCAAAATTTTACAGGTCGCTGTTTTCAAGCGCTTAGAACGTTCCAATCAAAAAAATGCCTTGCCTATTCGAGAAAAGAAAAAAAAACCACGTCGTCCTATTAGACAACTTTCTAGTATATCTGAAAAAAGCGCAGAAATTGCGGCAGAAGCAGCTCTACAGGAATATCATAAAGAATACTCTATATCGGCACCAAACACAACTCGATCGCTCTCCGAATGGCACACTTACCTACCGCGGCATCACCGTGTGGAATATACGACAGATGAACAAACAACTGATGTAGATATTCCAAAAAAACCACCAATACTCGCACCTTTAGTTACTTCTCCTGAGATCCCTGACGTTACTCTAAGACGATCATTAGAAAGACTTGATATGTTTCATCAAGATATTCTAAATGACTCTTTTATGAATGTAGGACCATCCACCTCAAGAAAAGCGGATAAAACAAGCCTAGACAAGAGAAAAAGAAATTATACAACAAACAAATCATTCATGAACAAATCAAAGCATACAAAAGCAGAAGCAACAGGACAGGTATTTTCGACTCATAAGGATGATGCAATGATTCGTCACACACACAGAGAATCTCGTCCATCAATAATCAGTCGAAAAATAGCAACTCGCAGGCATGAAATTCACGTAACGCAATCCGCTAGAGATCTCTCCACGGATTATGACACAAGCACAACGCTACATGATGTTTGTAGAGCAGCGCACTCAGTGGAAAATCTCCGAAATAAGCCCCCTTTAGATCTTTGTTACAACAAAGAAAGGCTTATACATATAAACAAAGAACCGTTCTTCCCACATATTAGAAGTGTGATGAAACAATCCAAAAGTTGTTCTATACTAAATTCTCTGAAAGAAGCTCGGAAGCGCAGTATATTTTCTACCATAAGTTTGCCAACTCGTAGTGGATCAACATTTGAGATGTCTCCCTATTTTGATCCTGATGAGGATATGCATAAACCACCAAAAGAAGAGTTATGGTGGAGACCACCACCTAGATCTTATCGCTAGCTCAGAATTCGCTAACTGTATTTAAAAACATGAGTAGTTGCCATACAATTTTTGAAATGTTTCTATTTTGTTTATTCTTTGTCTAAATTATAGCTTGGATTCGAATTGTGTCATTCATTCGTTCTCGTCTTTCTAAGTTTTTTCAATGTTCCAATCCATTTCCACTCTAATTTATCCATAGAAATTGCTAAACACTTGTTGTATAACAAATGTTCGGGTTCTCTTCTATGAAATGTCGAACAAAGATATTGTCAAGCCGCTTACAGCGGTAAATTATGGAAATCTATCTAGTCCGTAATAAATGTTGCTTCAAAGTAGCAAAGGAAAACGCACATCTTAATTTACTGAACTTTAATTACATCGAAAAATTTGTTCATTAAAGTACTCATTTGGTGGTCAATTAATCTTTAAACAAGCAATGATAAAGAGAATTTAGAATTTGTACACAGTGATAATAATTTTGTAATTCAAGCATTGTACTTTTACTCTCTTAAATTTTACTTTTCATAGAAAAGGATTTGATTCCGGTTAAAATAGCCATTTATTAATAACGGGAAAATAAACAATAAGATAATGGTGAGAATCTGATGGAGTGGCGCGTGTTGAGGGATCATCTAGAATAAAACAATTATTTATGAATGTCAACATCAGCAAAATTGGACATTGGATGAAATAAGAGTTATAAAATATATGAGAGAAATGGCTTACATACATACATATATATATATATATGTATATGTCTATTTACTATCAATGTATATATTATCTACATTTTTAATGGATATTTATTTTTACCTCATAGTTGGATGTGCATCTGTGGTAGCATTTATGCTATTAATTGTACCCATGCTCCACGTTTTGGATCAGTGGTATATAAAGTTTTTGTTTAATCCACGAGATAGGCAGGCATTCTTTGACTCCTTCGGAATTTGCTTCGCGAAGCAACCAGGATAACATTTTATGATTCGTAGATGCCTAGATCAGAAAAATACGTTATATCATAATAACTAATTCTCATCAGTAAATTGAATGCATTTTTTGGCACATTTTAGATAAACATGATAAGCCTTAAATACGTAGGCTTAGTAAATTTGTTTAAATAATTCGGAAATATTCTAGTTGATCTTTCAGATTAGCTTACTAGATTTCGTACGTGCGGAATATTTTTTCATAAATTTAACAATGGTTAAATGATGGTTAATAGTTTTGTCTTTCATTGGTTATTTTACACAAACAAGTTTCTTGAATAACACTGACATTTAATTACCTGATATAAATCACCAATGGTATCCACTTCTACTATTGGTAATTCAGATCTTTTTAGCATAATTCCTCTACAGGCTGGTGCAAACGAGAATTTTCTAAAAATATAGATAAATCTATAATTAGCTAAACCCTAGGCTTAGGCAAAAAAAATGTGCTTGAAAATTTCAGAAAGATACTACTCTATAACCTCAATTTATTCTACAGTGTTATTTTTACTTAATGCAGCTTCACATTTAATGGAATTACTAGTGAATGTGTTTTAAACATTCATTATAATCTATATTTATTCGAAGTTGTATTTTCTGCAACCAATTAAATATGAAATTTAATAAGCGATAACAATCGACGTCACTTAAACAATCTTTAATTTCTATATATTTAAGCAGCTACTGCGTATCATACGAAATATCAGGTTTAGAGTTATTTGAATAATTTGATGGAATTCGTAGTGATACCTGCAATCTAGTGAAATGGCGATGTGAAGCAGAGATAGCAATACAAGGATGCAGGGACGCGCCATTGCGAATGAGGAAAGACTCCGCCCTTGGAGATGTGTCTGAGTGCTGCACTAATTAAATTCTTTCATATCAATCACACTTGATCTAATGCTGTCTCAATAAGTTTGGGCATTCGAAATGCAATCTGACACTTCTCTGAATGCTTACAAAACGATTTGTTGAGGAACATGCTGAAATACGGAGTGGCTGAGATAGGTGATAACTTCTTAGACAATTGTTCCTCTAATGTTATTCATTTATACAGCTATGCTACTTTTGCTCTAACGGTAAGATTTTCTCTTGGATCGTATTTTGCCCACTTTCTTTGGGCGCAAGCCATATTTTCTCATCACTAAAGCACTATTACTTACGTTGGCGTATTATTACAACATTCTCACAAAATACATTTCTGTGTATATAAAAAATAGTTATATTTAACATAACTGAGGTAAGTATATTTTGCTTTCTTTGATTTAAGTACGTATAACTCGTTTCAAAGTAATTTCGCGAAATAATTCGCATGTTCATCCTTGTGCCTATTTCGAAACTTTCGTTCAGAATGCTTTTCACGGTAAGAGCGAAATAAAAAGTACTTTAAAGTAAAGATACTATTTAAGGAAAAGTGGGCTTTTTGGATTCATTACTTTCTCTTATATATTCTTTTCCAGTTTCATGCAAAATAACTCCATAGCACTAGCTTCAAACATTTAAGGGATCGCTACTAACAATTAAATGAATCCAAAAATGGTGAAGAAAATGTCATTGCTCATTTATTTGTCAATATCTATACCAAGCCTGATTATTTTACATAAATTATGAGCGGAACTTACAGAATCAGTGAGCACGAAGCAAGCTGGAAGGTACGGTCATTGAAGCATCACCCAATAAAAATGCCTCTCCATTCCAAACTACAGAGTAGTGATTCATTAAATAACAAAGATTAAACATTTAATTTAAACTGGAGTGAATCTGGTTCCAGAGATGGCTAGTGTTCTCATTTGACGTTTGATGTCCGTCAGTCTACAACTCGATACGTTCATTTCAAGATTTGGAAAAATCACTTATGAGATGATTAATGTCTATGCTTTGTAGTCCAAAATCACATACATCGTTGCCCTCCAAGGTTTCCAGGGTTAATCATGTTTTCGAATTTAATGCCCGCTTCTACCATTGAAAAATACTGGGAATATAGATATACAGGGTGTTTTTAAAAAAAAAGACCGATTTTGAAAGTTTAATAACTTTTTTTGTACTCAATCAAAATTGTTGTTCAAAAAGGTTCTGAAAGCCTGAATATCTGACAGTTTGCTTGCATCAACCTCATTAGCATATATCGG
>JAJAVP010000020.1:345782-379979 GCA_020740425.3 Heterorhabditis indica | reverse complement strand
ACTCTAATAACTGGAGGTGGTGTTTAATATGCTCCAGTTAAAAAATATACAATATTTATTGTTACAAGTTCAAATTGTGTTGTATTGTAATTGTATATGACTTGCTATCGCGGTGGCAACCATCTGGATTCTTCCTATAAATTCAGGGCAGCAGTTTTTGCCCATTTCCGGAGTCAGGTCATCCCAAACTTCAGTGATTCTTTGCTTGATTTCATCAATAAGGGTAAACCCACCTTTATAATAAACTCGAGACTCATGTCATACCCATAGCTTGTAATCACATGGATTCAAATCAGGTGAGTTTGAAGGTCACTGACTTGGAGCAATGAATTCAGGATCTTCTATGGTGGGGTTTTCCACACTTTCTTTGGCTATGTGAGATGGAGCAGAATCTTGTATAAAAATGAATCCTTATGGATACAAGGATATTTAGTCAGGAAGAAGGTAGTCCTTGAGGAGGACGTTTGTGTAGTACATGGAGTTAGTCTTTATTCCAGACTCCACAAAATGCAAGAACGTTTTCCCATTGAAACTGATTTCTACACTGACCACCACACTTTAGAAAAATTACTTCTCTGTACAATTAATCTCTAGGTACCGATATCCTTCTTGCATCCTTTTCCAAAAACAACGATATTTCTGCGGTTATAAGGAGCAGATAAGTAGAAGTTCTTCTCGTCAGAGAATACAATAGTCTTCAAACAGTCATAAGTCAGCCATCTGATCAATTTCCTACATTTAATAAGTCGTTGGTTCTTTATTTTCTCCGTTAACAAATGAACTTGAACTTTAGAAACTTATGAAGGTGCAGATCAGTCTTCACGGTTATGTGTACAGAAGACTTATTAATATCAGTTTCCTGAGAAATTTTTCCAATTGATCGATGTGTACCAAGCTTATCCGAACTACTGATGATGCGCTTCGTGACAACTTGAACATTGGAAGATGTTCTCACTGATTTAGGGCGCCCACTATCTTGTTTCCTCAGTAAATTACCTTCTATTTCCTAGAAGATTAAGAAGTGATAATTATTAATTTATTAGAGTAGTGAAAATACCAGATGAAACAGGCCGAGTAGACGTGAAAAAACACGAAAATGGGTACTTTCACAAAATCGATAATCGCGAAATCCACATGGCTATATACGATTACTCCAAGATGCAAGCAAACTGTCAGATATTCAGGCTTTCAGAACCTTTTTGAACAACAATTTTGATTGAGTATAAAAAAAGTTATTAAACTTTCAAAATCGGTCTTTTTTTTTAAAAACACCCTGTATATTAGGTATATGCAAGAGTTTTAGCTGTTTTTTTCAGCACTCTGGTATAACTATTCAAAACCCAAATAAATTCCCGAATTTTTACCTATTTATAGTGTTGATAACGTGGTTTCTGGAAAGTCCAACTGTTCTTGTACCGTCACCAGCTCATCGTCGGAAGCAAATTTACTAGAAAACAATTCTGCGTTTGTATTCTTCTCCCACTCTTCATTGGCAGTCTGATGAGAGATGCAGAGTAGAATTGAGACGTATCTGACACTCATTCTTGCAGAGCGACGATCTCCTTCTCCTGTTCTTTGACCGCCTTCCTCTTGTTAAATTGTTACAAATATAAACATTTGTAATAATAATTACCGTTAGCATATTTTATAATTAATTATCTTAGGGAGATTGTATAAGCTATGTTAGTCATTGTTGTGGAGTGCCACAGCCTAACGAACAGATTTGGCTACAAAGAGGAAGATTATATTCATGTTTTGGCTCTTCACTAGTTAAGGTGGAAAGCTGTCCGTGCTGTTTCTGTGTCAAGCGTCGACTGTGTGGCTCAATGCTTCTGTACGCAATCTGTGTTGCTCGAAAATGGCGTGCCTCCTGACTTTTTACATGAGGGAGTACATAGTGGACTGTGGTGCATATTGCTTCCAACGCGACACACTTTCTCACTTCTGCTCTCCTTAAGGCTATGAGCACCAGAAAGCTAAGAGAGAGGTGCAATTCCGTGAGCGGTGTTTATGTGTTGTGTGTGCTTCGTGCTCTTTGCAGGCACTACTAAAAGAGTTATTATTAGCACAATACGCATACTTCTGCTTGGTCATTTTTATCGTACTGCCTACTAGAAAGCAAAAATTAAGCCTTGATTATTGAATTTCAATAAATTATTCTCATATAGTAGAAATAAGTGTTGCGTCAGAAGGCAGTACGCTATGTCGATCAACAATATTTTTGTTGTGCCAATGACTTTTTCCTGTTCAATTTGTTCGTATAGAAAATAAGACAAGCATAGGTATATTTATTTCTGATCCATTCATTAATTAAAATACAAGTTTAAAATCCAAAATTGATAATCAATCTATGGCATACTATATGATGTTCAATGCACCAATCAGTACATAAAAACCTTATTGACTAAAAAATTTTAAGAGAAGGAAAGAATTTTGAGATTGGATGAGCTATTGAAGAGATTACTCTCTTATAAATTTTTTTCCACAGATAATTCCTAAGTAAAACAGGTTTTTTAAAAGTAATTCTAACCATACGAAATATAAATACTAATAAAAAATTTTAAACGCACTATATTTCCTACTTGGGTGAAAGGTAAATCTTGGCATTTAGTAATTTGATGTGTATACTAATAAATATCTTTGTATATTTATGAAAGGAGAAGGTACGGAAAGATGTTTCTGCGGCTGGCAGTGAAAAAGATGTGGAGATTCGTCACAGGCACACTTGACTAAGATGAAATAAGAACTAAAATAGACAACACGATGATGAGATCACTTCGGAACCTGTACTATTATTGGCTAGCCAAGCATTCTTGATGAGTAACAGTAATAAGTTTCCAAACTCGAAGTGATCTCTCCAATATATACAATCCTAGAAGATCGGTGTGTCATTCTCGTAAGAGATGCTCGTAAGTGAAATGAGGGCATGCCGCAGCTCGTGCTGCTCAGGCGTTCAAATTAATACCGAGTTTTGAGAAACGCGGAGAGCAAGAGCAGCGACGTGGCAATCCGATCGGTGTTGCGGAGAAACAGAAAGACAAATAAAAATATTATCTATAAACAGTATGACACATAGTATATAGGTGCAGAAATTATTGCTCTTTGGTCCCAAAACGGTACATTTTCTACGCCAGTAAACAGTTTAGTTATCGCCTGGACACTAAACATCGTGCATTTTTCCCTCTTTATTGTCACAATAGTTGTTCCATAGAGTTTTAGCCAACTCATAGCAAGGAAGTTCACCAGCGTGTGTAGCCACCATTCGTAGAAGAAAAACGCCATCCTGAATATATTGTAAGTCTAAAAATGTGATACTACTATTATCACTATTATTATTATTATTGTTGCTATTATTTAAAATTGAAATAGGATACCTGTCGTAGGAAATGGAATACAAATCTTCTGAGTGATTGCGAATCTACCATTTTATACCCCTCAATTCCAGTCAAGTATTTTCCAACAAAGTTGAGTTGTCTAAAATGCGTGAAAGTTGATACGTTAAAATTGGTCCACGAATAAACAACTGCTCATTTAGCAAAAATATTTTCTTTTTGTTTTAATTCATTTTATAGAAAAATTTCATGAACTAGAACTTCTGTTCTATAGTCTCTAGAGTATTTTCCTACTATGAGCGGGCTCTCGTATATCCTAATCCACAAATCCAGTGAAGTGAGGCTTTGTTTGGCAAAAACGAATAGCAACCATCAGTCAACGAAAACAGAAGTAAATATATAAGATAGATTCACAAGAGTCCATTAAAGAGAGATGTCTTTATTATTTATGTTTTGTAATTTTAAGGAAAAAGATGTTCTCATTATTCATCAATTAACTCATCGAATATCGTAAAAGTTATTAGAAAATTTTTTTTTTATAAAAATTGTTTACCTGCTTGGTACAACCGAGATATATATCCAGTAAAATAAAGAGCAAACAGTGGCACCGGCAAGAAGGAAGTACCAAAACCTACACAAAAAAAAACTACAAATTTATGCATTTGACTAAATATAATTATATTTTGAATATATCTTAGAGTCTATTTAATTGGTTGCATTAACTTTGGATGAGTTATTATGATACTTCATTATTCTGTAGTGTACTTTGCGCCAATTGGTTGTTTTTCAGTGGTTTAGTTTGAAAGACTCGGCCGCAAGTAGTTCTTAGAATAGGAAATATAATAAACATTTTCTTCCCATCAAAATTAAACAGTGGACATTCAGCAGTATATTCCTTTATACATATGTGAAGTGTTAGTATACTTTTTCGATATTCGGCCTACGATTGTTATCTCGAGATAAAAGTTATTTTGAAGCATAATTAAAACTATAGGATAAGTAGTGGTTATTGTATTATCATATATAATTGGCATTCTCTCCAAAAGCACTAAATTACCTTACCATAAAAACAAGAAAATTTTCTCGTTGAACATATTAATCATGAGGACACACTGCACAGTATGCCGATGAACATTCCCCAAAACCTGAAAAATAGCAGTAATATGCCAATAAATGAAAAATACACATCTTATTGATATGGTTCTCTTGATAAGACATTTCTTCCCACCTTCACTTCAAAATCACATAATGTTACTCTGGGGAAATGTCCCGACTCCTCCCACTCTCGTCCATTCATCAAATCATTTAGAACCTGAATATACATGCTAAACCCTACATAGTTTCTGAATAATAGGCCATAAATATTTAAATATATCTTTACATTAGAGACTGTATGAAACAAGCGATATTATTGATAGAATGAATTCAACTAAAATGATGAAGTACAGACTCTCTTAATTCTAGTTTTATAAAACAAGTGCTAGCTACTATTTCCTAGGTAGTTCTGGGTTTTAAAATTTAAACAAATTGAAGGTCAATGCCTGAATGTGGTTTTGAGAATGATTCGGACAAAAGTAAAAGGATAACACACTTGTATATGGAGTTTTTTTTTAATTAAGACTTTAGTTAGACGTGAATATTATTTAGTCACAATAATGAAATGGAACGTCTAAAAGCAAAATAGATGTGAATATGTGGAATTGAACTATTTAGTATTCAATAGTTTGCAGTACTTTCATTATAAAATCCGGTCATACCTGAAGCCCATACCACTTGCTTCTATTGCCAAGGAAAGTGTTCAGTAGGAATATCTGACCCACTATATTCACTGTATAAAGTATTTTTACTGAAATATAGAGGAATGTAACAGCAGCGCCGGAAGAACGAGTACAAATGATGAGGTTGAGTAGCTTTAGTCTATTGCCACTCATCTGCAACCACAAATATAAGAAAATTCTAGTAATTGCATAAAATACTGATAAATTTTCTTATTTTTGACTTTATAAATTAATATGTATTTTTTACAGAATCATTTACCATAACTAACTAATATTTGCCTCTGAATAATATATCAATAGAGGTATTCTCAGATTTTACCTATGTAAAGTAAAAAAATTAAGATATCAGGCAGAAAATGAGCGCAGAACTTAAATCGCGTAATAATATGATTGAATCTTCATGAAAAAAATAACGTTGCTATGGAATAAAGAATAATAAAAAGTGAACAAAATAAATGGATATCTCAAAATTAGGCTTGTTACAAAGTAAAAGGAGAAAAAATTGGCAATATAAATTACCGATGTTCTAAAAATTGCTATTGAGACCACCAACAACATCATCATCACTCATTTTATTTCTCATTTCCACTCTTGGTAATTCCATTTCTACGAACTATTCGTCTACTCGCATTTCCCTATAATTTACCCTCTATTTCTTTGCCCCCAGTGCCCACTCGTGCGACATGTGCTTTCTAGTGTACAGGTGCTTAATTCTTGATGTTACGTAACTAAAGCCCTTTATCACAATTTAGCCCCACTAAAACATTTTTAAAGATGAAACGATAAAAATAATTTTAATTTTTCCTATCAAATTTTGAAAAACTTAGGCCCTTATTGATGAAATAATTATTGTTACTTATTTTCCCCATTAGTTTTATATGAGACGATTATGGGAAGTTCAGAATTCTTAGATATTAGATTATTTATAATGACAAAGAGATCACATTATGACTAGTTGCAGTTTCGCGCTCACTTTTGACATAGGCTTAGCTGACCCAATTTGAGATAATAACTACTCATAATTGATATAGAATGCACTCACTAACTCAAAAATCGAATAAAAATTGAAGCATATCGACCAACTTAGCTTCAATACACAATTTTCATAATTTGCACCAACTTCCAAATACTAATTCAGAAGAGAAAAAAAATGGAATGAAGTGGTCTCACCACTTGATGTTTGACATGCAGGGCTTCCTCAACGTTAGTCGCTATTGTCTGCAGAGCTCGATTCCGAGACTCAAGATCAAGCAATCGAGAGTCGCAAGCCATCTGAACCAGAGACTGCACATGTATTCCTAAAACAAAATAGTTAGATTATGATTAGATATAAATAATATTATAATTAGTTGATCTTCCACTAATAGTTCCATAAAATATTTTGCAGTGCCTATACCTTTGTGTACCTATTTAACAAGGGTTATTTTATTTCTTGGAGATTTCTGCAATTTCTATCGATTTCGAAACCACACTTTGAATACCATATATGCGTTTTTCTGGACTCAAAACAAATTCGTAGTGAATAGCGGTTGGAGTTAGCAGTTTCTTGAACCAATAAATTGTAAATATTTATTGGGATTTGTGGCGCCGGAAATAAACACCTAGGGCGGATACCGGTTATGATGAATGGACGACTGCTATGGAAAACAACAGACTCAAAACTGAAAATCGTTTGAAAATACTGCATTTTCGATGTGATCTGAAGTCATGATTATCGCTGAAAGAAACGTCAGTTGTGTTGCTATTCTCCGCAGTCAACCTACTATTTTTTTAAGTATAGGTTAACTACAAGCACAAACCTGATTGCCAACTTAGTAGCCTCCATACTATGGTTGGAACGTAAAATAATAAAGCTTCCAAAGCTAACACAAATGGTACCCATTGATAATACCTGAATATATAGTTTTATACTAATAAATTGGTGAAATGATGTTATTTACAAACTTATTCCACACGAACATAATATTTATCCACAATATTGAATTTTGACAGTTGCCATTTATGTAATGCTTACCCGATTTGCCTATTTTCCCTTTCAGCATAGTTATGGGGAATATAGTCGTGAAGAGGTAAGAAGTAGGTGTTTTGTACCCAACAGTAATTTTCTGTATACTGTTCCATCGGCTCTGTAAAGGTAGCCGGAACCCAGCACTGGATAGGAAATCCTATTAAAAAAATTTCTGTAGATAAAAATTATATAGAGGTGTAAAATACCAATATGATGGTAATATTATGTTAAAAAATAGCATAAACAAGCGTATTAATGAAAGGAATATCACTAGAGAGAAAGTGCAAAATTTCAAAAAACCTTACGATGAACTAATTACTAACCAACATACTGCTTCGCGGAAACTAGGATGGCGAAAACTGAAAATAATTTAAATTTATTTCATAATATATATCTCCAATTAATATTAATATTCTATTATCTATGTGATCTGGCACTCTCGAACCAGTTCAACGCTCAGCTGTAACCCCCTAATTTGAATTCTGCCAGAAATTATTCAGCCGTGTAAACTGCTAGAAGATTTTCTTAGAATGAGTCTATATCCACTATCTCTCGAGAATAAGACATTTGTCTGTTCCAACTATTCATCTAAGTCCTTTGCTCCCTAACCTATTAAAAAAAAATCTCAAGTTTCTTTTTATGTCCTCTACTTCCGATAATAATGGTAATTATAGTCTGCTGTTCAACGGGCGATTTACGAAAAAAAGTGTTCTACATAGCTTTAAGACAGCTCTCATACTTATCTACAAAGGAGAAGAAAAACTAATATAACAAAAGTTGACAAAATTATTCTTGCTAAGGCTCATCAGTGTGCTACACTAATGAGTTTACCTCAGGATGAAACTTATTGTTATACGAAATTATATTCTTCTATAGATTCTATGCATCTTTATATAAGTAGTGTTTTCATTCTTTCTATAAATGTCGCTTTAAAACATAATTTGCAGTTCAGCCTTGCATTAATAGCTAAGAATGGATCACGTTATTACACAAGGATGTTTGGTCCAACATTCCAAGGCTTTCAGAAAAATGAAGATTTACGTGAGATTTTTACTACCATACTTTGACCAAATTGGGTAATCAAAGGGATTCAAATCAAACGATGCAAACAATCATCAAATGTATTTCTTAAACCAATATGAGGATTTTTCGAAAAGTTGACTTCATCATGGAAATGGAAAACATTAGTGACAGATAAAAAAGCTGTTGTCAGAAAAATGATGTCTCATGATGTGACAGCTTTCACAATAATGTTATTTTGCTCGTGTTTAATTTGTGTTGATTATGATGAATATGCATATTTATATATAAGCTACTTCAAAACCATGAAAGCTTTGCAAAGAAAAGATGATTGCTCATATTATAAAAATAAATTTAATATTGTTGATGATATGGCAGTCCCTGTATTCCGTTCACAAAACAATCATTCGCAGAGAAATGAGCCCGTCTATTGGACTGGGAAGTTTTGCATTTGCAATGAAGCACGATTAATGACAGCCATGGGACGAAAATTGTATATGTCTTATGAACCAAATACGGGGTTATTTAGGGACTACTATGTGTGATTCTATAGCAACTAAAGATTCACTCAAAGCGTGCAACTTCTCAACAACCCCTCATTTTTCAATAAATCCCATTGATTACATTTCTATTTCTTCTTCTTTCTTTAATATTTTCTTTAAATTATTTTACACGAGCAGGTTTTCTACTAGTTCGTATACTTTTCACATCGACCCCATAAAACCGCAAAACATGCTCCTATGATTGCTTCGTTGTTTTGATATTTTTCAATCACCGTACAAATCCAGTTCAAATTAAATTATTTCTGCATAAACAGTGATTGGTAGTAGGCTCTTATGCATAAATATGTAAAGGTATAGTTACATAAGGTGGACGCTTGGTGACAACAACTGAGGATAGAATAAATATCTCAACAAGGGGCACAAATTCCCCGACAATAATAGTGGCTCAATTAGTAGATCATGAGTTTTTCGCCTATTCTTTCAACTAATTTTGCTGTCTGCGACTAATGGAATCAAGGATCATATTCCAATATCTTCTTTCTTCGGTTGCATAGAACTGAACACAAGAGCGAACAAATGTTTGCTATCCAAAATGCGACGAATATTCCCCAACTGCATAATGTGCATGAGAAGATTTAAGCATAAATTATTTAACAACGCTTGGAAAACATAAATTCGAACTACTTCCACCTAAAGAGAAGAAGAAAACAATTAAGAACTGCGGAAGAACCAGCATAGATAGAAATCCGTGTGGCGAGGTAATGAAATTTTCCATGCGATTCTTTCGCCCTTCCGTATAGTGTGCACATGCTCGTAATTGTATACTCGACTGATTCGGTTATCTGTCCAACGTCATTTGTGCACCGGAAAATGGCGGTGAATATGGGTAGCACCAAGTATTGGCTCCTTGAGTACTAAAGTGTTTGAACGATTGAACAAAAACCGGAAATAATCTACGCCATACGAATTCAATGGCTTCTAAACTATCGTCGTATCCAATAACGTTGAATTATATTATTGCAATTGGTTAAGAGTATAAAAATTTACTTGCTCACTTATAGCTCATTCATTTATAACCATCTCAGGCATTAGCGTCTATGTAATTTCGGCTACGGCAGGATATTAAAGTCAATGCTTAGTCAATTTTTTACTGCATTAATCTCTTCCATGTGCTGGGCCATCTACATGTGTTCTTCATTTCATTAGACAAAGCCGTTTAAGAGCGCGAATAAAAAATGGCTATACTTCATATAAACAATCTTCAGTTTTAATTTCGACAAGAATAATTATTGCATATTACGCAAAAAGCTTAGCCTCTCATTATTGAGATAGAGGAAGTAAAAATGACTTACCAGTAATAATTGCAGTGGTGTAATAATAATTGAGCTTGTCGATGATGTCATCGTCGACGTGGAATTGGATTGATTTGACTGCGCTTGCGAAGTAGTAGAGGAGCATGACCGCTCATACCATACCACGCCAGTCCTGAGCGCCGACTGCTAAAGACACGGAAGTTTTGACACCATGGAATATAAAGAATTATACGACTGGATTGTTATGGAGACGTTAAATGTGCAGTGAATCGAAATTTCTGGACTATATGAAATATACATATATATTTTAAATGAGGAAAATACAAAAAAACAGTGAAATACTTAGTGAATTAGAACATAGATAAATAAATAATTGCAATTTAGTACCCAATAGATCATGACCTTTGAACACCTATTTATGAACTTTAAAGGACATACTGAAAATGCAAACGACTAATTAGAACAAGAGCCAAGCACGAAAACAAGAGTATTAATTCTGAAGTATGTCCTATGCCCAGTGGGGATGTTCAGAACAAGATTCGTATGAGGAATTGTAACATACAAATGTTTATAATAGACTATTCCAGAAAGCAAATGGCTTACATGTTTTTCTTCCAGACACTAATATTTCCTAAATTATCTTTAAACTCTAAGCCAATAAATATTACTCGAAGAAAAAAAGAACATGTATTAATATAAAACTAGAGAATTATGGTAAATATACAACAAAAATACTAATACCCAATTTATATAGAACATAAATAGACTAGACCATAATTTTAATGCGGATACATAATAAAAACGAATAAATTCTGATTTATTGAAATTTATAACCTAAATCTATCTACTCGCTGTGTGGAGCTGTTAAAAACTGGCTGTTGTAGTTTTCTCAGTTTAGAAAACTTTCATGTTTTTAAATATCCATAAAAAAAACAAATAATCTGGGATGATATTTGTTCTCTTATAGTTGTATACAAGGGCGTTTGCTTAGTGAATGCAGATTAAATGTCTTCACTAGTATAACATTCATGCTAAGCAACATGCAACTGATTACTGACATAGCACTAAGTTATTTCCATGATTCTCAATTCTAATGAATAGATTCATCAATTTTGCTTTGCGATGATATTAAGATAATGTCATTTACTCGAATCAAGCGACTCATCTCCGTCGCAGTCAGATTAATTGTAGTAAATGATCCAGATGCGTAGTGCAAGACGTTCTTGGAACACATATCGTAGGGACGAGATGACCTGGATAAGCTGTGATAAATCAATAGGCCTGCAGCTGATCTGTGTAAGAGGTATAATTGGGCAAAGGCCAGGATGGGTTTGAGGGTTCGGCCAAATTCAGGTCTTGCCAGTCTCGATGGGCGGCGCGATCGATTGCTAGCCCGCGGCAATGCACGTGCCAAAGCCGTCCGCTCGCCAGGGACCACTTGGTTTTCACTAGCTGGACCCAACGAAATGTGGTGGCAACCCTTCCAAGTGTTATTCTAGACAATTTCGCCGTCTAGGGTTGGCTTTGTTATGTCTCTAAACGATAATAGCTCCCATAATCAGGAATGCTCTCCCAGCAGAACTACCTATTCCGCTGGTTAACTAATTAGAAACAAAGCATAATTTAAAAGAAAAACATTAAAAGATACTAAGATAGTCACCTAAAATAAGTATGTCATACGAACCTATGTAATGGAATACACAGCATCGTGTTAAACTGTTATTAATGTAGAGCACGAAAACAATTCGGTTCTCATAATGGATTTAAAATTCGGAAAAAATGGCTTTTAAAATAGAGTTTCCAGTAAAGAAGGTCAATGTTGCTTTGATTTTTTTGATACACTGGAGTGACGTAGAGCTAACGGAAGCTCAACTGACAATCCATTCTAGTGTAATGTCGTGCGGTCGACTAAGAAATAAATGACAGAATGTGCTTATGTGTCTCCAAAAACGTGCTGCGATTGCTGGAAAAACTTCGTGAAAAAAATTTAAGATATATGACCTACTATGATTGCTAGTAGAATATGTAATATTTGTTAGTATTGTCTTATTATAAATATTTTCATCAATCCCATACATACCCAGTAAAGCTGAATAAGTGAGATTTGAAAGAATTTGACTTCATAGCACGAAAAATAAGATTTCCGGCACCGTAATCAGAAATGATTATGTGCAAAGCAGACCAGTATTAGTCGAAATACTCAGGTGGGATCCAATTACTAACTATTGTTTGAAATATGGAAGGCGCCACACCTGCTTTTCATATCTTAGACTAGCAATCAGGCCGCAGAATGTGATGAGACGGGACGTAAACCGTTAGATTGGAAGGGAGAAAATTTGGATAGGAATACCAGATGTCCAATATACATTGTACCATAGCTTATGAAATATAAATTCGCCACAATAGTTATATGTATTTTTTATAAATGGCACAACTTCAGCAAAAGTTAGTCAAAATACTAGTGCTTAAATATTAGAAAAAATGTAGCAAGAAAGTTGTCGCATGATTAATATAGAAGTAATACTAAACACAAAATGAAAAGCTATATTTCTACAAATTGCTTGTATGAATATTTCATACGTCTTGATTTAAAATGCATATTTCACACATATTCTAAACGAGTTTAAAAACGATCAATAATGTAAAAATAAAGTAGATAAAGGAGAATAAGAGGCGGTTTCGATAGGTATAGCTAAACGGTTAATGGAAAATTGAACTAAACATCAAAATAAGGGAGTAAACAGGAAACGACTGATGCTGGGGAACACTGCCTTATAGTGGCATGTTTAAGCTATAAAAGTCGAATTATAAAGATATATTGTTCCTGGTGAAATCAACATATCTAATATGAATTCATATTTATCCATAGAGTTAAAGATCATTTGTAACTAAGGATAGACCAATTGTTGTAAGAGTTAATTCTGGATAAATGCGTTTCGAGGAAGGAATTTAGTGAATGATTCAGTAGCTACATTCACGAGATACAATTTACAATTCCTCTATACTGGCAAGCAATTACATACAACTTGTTTTTTATGAATATTTAAGAATATAACAGAGTGAAAAGTGATAAGGAAAGCTGTTAATAACCTAATAAAGAAAATAGCATGATGGGCGCACGCAGAGGGTTCCTTCTCTTGATTGGCACTCCAATCAAAAAGGACGGCTGAAAGAGCGCAATGTTACGGAGGACTCAGTAAGTAGAAACAAAAAATTGAAAACTTCGCGAGCATATTATACATTGATTCTTTAAGAAAGAATCTTTATTATTTTTACACTAAATTTAGAAATGTTTAGTTATTAATTCAAACGAAAGAAAATTAGATGATTAAAGATAGACTAGAATTAGTAATACCATCGTACAGTTAATTGGTAAAATTGTAATCATTTATGCAATTTTTCGAATTGTACAATACTATTACTTGAAAACGGATACTTGTGACAGAAAGGCGACAAGTGGGGATTCAGTTATCGCGCTATTCCTAAAATGTTCCCGCGGGAGCAGAAGTAGGCTTCGTGATGTCACTCATATCAACAAGAAGACCAAATTCGACAGGGGAACATTTAGTGTTACCATTGAAGTATATCTTTCAAATTTATTAGTAGATATTTTATCATATAATTGTATGCACATATGTATATAATAATAAATGCCAATATTTTAACCGCATATTTCATAAAATTTCAATTCATTTTAAATTATTAGAATAAATACAAAATCTACACCTTTTTTAAGAACTTTAAATATACTGTCCAGTTGGTGTAAATTTACGAATGTTATTTGGGATATTTCGTATGAACAATTACAGTTTGAAGACTTCCATGGGTAAATATTTGTTGGTAAATTATTGATAAAGACTTCCTATTTTGATTGAAAGAAACTGGAGTGGTGAATTTTGGGATAGATTTTAGCACTGTCTATAATGCGTTTCAATCGTCAGTCAGATATATTACATGTATGGTCTATCCTCAATTACAGTTAAACATAAATTTGGATCTAAGATCAGATGGGAACAAAAAAAATCCTATTACATCTCTTTTTTATGCATGAAGATCCCAATGAAAAGATGTGGAGCACAATGCACCGCCAATATTAAATGCGCATAACCGGAATAAGTGTAGTCAACAGAATGTTAGTTACTGAGTAAAATGTGCTACACTAGCATCTATGCGAAAAGGAAAATAAATGTAGAAATTCTGGGAGAACAATTGTTATAGAAATGAGATGAAGTTTGCTTCATATGGCCATACGCTGTAATAATTGAACGTGAGTCACTTTTTTTTGGTATACCGCTTTCAGTAATTTATTCCAACTCAACATACATTGCGCAGTGGTAGTGGGCAAAGAGCTAAATTCTAAGCATTATTTGAGGCAAATATCTTAACATTGAGAAATAAAATTAAGAACTACTCGTAGTATAATTTTGTACGAAATCTCCAATTTATTTAACATTTTATTTGTGTTTCCATATAATATTGGCAAATCCCATAACTATATAACTACACCTCATTACAGACAAACTTTCCGGTTATTTCTGCATGTCACATCTCTACTATATCTACTTTTAACTGAACACATTGCGGACAAATTCAATTTCATGGCAACCCAAGTCGGTGCTCTTCATGCCACTTTCTCATTTGTGCGGTCGTTATTAGTTAAATGAAATTTTTTTCACATAGATTGGTACTGATTATAATACAATAGTGAAAAATTAGAAGACGATTGACTCGTGTTAAGTTACGAGTTGCCTTTCATTCATATCAAATGAATAGTAATCACCTCTAACATATATTTCTACAATTACTAACTAATGAATAATACTGAATCAATTCAGATTTTGAGCTATCAGGAATTTAGTTTTTAGTTGGATCTTATGACATTACTCGAGATTCATGCGTAGATAACAAGATTCTCAGTATGCTAAAGTATATATTTTAATTTTCCAGGTAGCAATAATTTATATTAACATTTTTCCGAATTTACTATTACCAAGCAATGTTTAACGATAAAAGAATAATTACTCTAGTGCTTAACCGTTATTGTTCCACAGCTTAGACATTAACCGCTGCGCACCGCGCCGCCGCTGGATTTTGAAACTATGCACCTCTTGGAAATTTGATGTTAATAGAAACACTATTAAAGTGTTATTTTGTAAATAGTTCAGTTATTTAGTTAGTTGGAGGCTAATTATTATTTTGGCTAATAGTTATAAATCCTAATTTATGCTATGTTGATAGAGTAGGAAGATAGTAATGTAATTTATTTAATATGCATAATTTATGCCTTAATCGCTAGCGGATTTTTGGTTTTATAATCAGGAAATTATCAAGAATAAATAATAAAATTATATCTTGCATTTATGGTTTTTGTAAACTATGGAAAATTAATGTATGCCTACATTCTTCACGGATTAGCTGAGATACCTTGTGGTAATAATTTCCAAAAATTAAGTTCGACATTAATACTAAGGTTTGGTGTTTTTTATTAGTAATTTTGATGATTTTTGTGTTTTTTAATAATATTATTCCAGGTGAAATTGCAAATGCTATTTGTGATTATTTTTTTTTAATGCGTATCTCTCTGGTGTAGTCATATATCATACTAGAACAGATTGGTATATTCGTGGTTTCATTTCATTAGTACTATTTGAATTATCAAATATAAAGTTTAAATGGAGTTAACATGTTCTTCTCGAAGGTCTGTTTCTTCTAGACCCATTACAAGTACTCCTCAAAAAACTTCGCAAAGTCCAGGTAAGATAGTAATAGAATTACCTATTCGTACTATCTGTGTTCTAATGATGATGTTTTAAAGTTTCGTTCGCTGCCAAACAAGGGCTTATTACACCCATCCGTTCTTCTGCCCTATCTCCATCTAGAATTGTTCCCAAGTAAGACTATTTTAATAATGTTTTCTTTTTCTAGTAAATTGTGATCTTGAAGCATGTATAGTAGCCGTAAATACCATGAAATATTGCATTTTTTTATAGAACTCCATCAAGCTCACAATCGTCGAATGAGGCATCTGATCCTGACGTAACTTTACCTATGTTGAATAGTTAGCCAAAATTTTATGATACGATTTTATAGGAAATCTTTATTATTCTTGTGATAAATTTTCTATTGCTAATAATTTCAGCAAGTTTCAATGATTCATGGCCTCAGTCTCTCACCTCGTGAGTAGTTTAATTAGTTTACTCTTAAACAGTAATTTTGTTCAATTATCACTATTATTTTTTATAGGGATTCGGATCAGCGTATAGCTGAACTTGAGAAAGAATTGGCTTTGGTGGACTCTGGTCAACACCCGAAATATTTAGCTAAACTGAAGGAATTCCAACGAAAGCAAGAAGATGAGTTGGAAATGATCGATATAATGTATGAGGTAGTGACTTTTTAAAATTTTATCTATACGTAAATTTGTCTTAGGTTTCTTTATTAGTTTAATTCTTATTAACAGTCGTGATAATTCTAACAGTTTTAGAGAGAAAAAGAAGAGATTGAGAGAAAATATCAACTCGAGCATAAAGCCATTCAAAAAGAGCTTGCTGAAAGACAAGAAGAATTAGTTCAAGTAAGTCTTAGGACTTTTTTTACTATGTACTAAGTTAATGTATTTAATTATTTTAATTATGTTGTTTTAGACAATGCTTCAAGAAGTTGATGAGCGTATTCGTTTTATTGAAGCTGAAGTTGCTGTACTGGATGTAGCGGGTCCTGCATGCCCTACATTTAGTATGAACAAGAAGAGTCTTCGACGGTATGATTAATTTCCCATGATTTTTCTATCGTGCTTTGTATGTTTTAGAAGAATATTGGAGTTTGGCTGCATAATATGTAAAGAGCTTGTTGTATCTAGAGTTTACTTGTTCTCTATCAATCGTTTTTTTAGTCGCCCTCATGATACACCCACTTCAGCCGAAAAGAAGCGTGCCCGTATGGCTGCTCCACCTATTATTCATTTATTGCCTGAACATATAATTGCTGAAGATGTGAAACTGGTAGGAAAATTATTATTCCTAAAGTCGCTTTATATTGGACGCAGTTTTGATAGGCTGTTTATATTCCATAATTTTAGTTGGCTCCTGCTGAAACTATTCCAGCCATTGTTCAACATCATAAAGTAAGCATTGAAAATGGGAAGTTAATTTATGAAGGAAAAACGTGAGTATTTTAGTTCATTTTATAGCAATAGCATGTCATAAATAATATGACATAGTTTATGAGATAAAAGCAATTGCTTTAAGATTTCAAAGAGGACAAGCTCTTGTTGTGCAAACATTAAATTACGGTGCTTTTGCTGGGATGATTCTTAATATTTGTGGACAATATATCCAATTTAGATCAACCGTTCCAGGTATGATATAAATATTACTTAAGTTTATCCTGCATATATTATTTAAATTTGTTTCTGTGTGTGAATACATTGCCAAAAATAGGTGATACTCGTCAAGTGATGGCTACTATGGATGATTTGGAAAGTGGTAGAGTAATCTTGAAAAAGAAAGTTGTCTGAGAGATGACTTGGATATCAATGATTTCCCACGTAAAGCTGAAGTCCTTCAATGAATTCTGTGACTGGATTTAGTAGGGCTATAATTTTAGAATATTTATGTTCTCATCCAATATACGTGGTTATTATTACACATGGCTCGTAGTTTGTATGTGATTTAAAACATAATTTCTCAGAGTTGATTACTTAGTTGTGCCAGTTATTCTTACTGAGAATTCTATGTCTTAACATTTAAGTTATTTCTATAACCCTTTTTACCACTAATTGTTTCAAAGGCTAGTTTACAATCTATAACTATTGATATTTACATATGAATGGTTTGGTTTAATGCAAGCCTAGTAGACCTGAGCTTTCTTCCGCTTTAGTTCTCATCGATCTCTTATACTTTCTTTGAGAAAGTAATAATTTCTTATAGTAATTAGCATGTTTGCACAGTTCCGATATACCATTAAAATTTTATGCAGATTTTTTAATTGTTTGCAGTCACAATTTTTAATTTTATAGTTCATAATATTTGATATTAGCAGTGTAATGCACATCATATTCTATGCCATGCGTTGAAATTATAATAATTACTATTAGCCCCGTCCTCTCACTTTGTGACAGTGGTTAATCATGTAATCCGGTTGATTTGAGACTTTCGTTAACGATGTGAGCGATTGCGGAGCTGAATACCTGCAATAAGCTTTGGAAATAAACCCATTTGATGTGAAATTTCCATTGGGTTATACTTTATGGACTTAAGCGTATAACTGAATTTGCTCCAAAATAATGTTATTTCGATTTATAATGTTTGAGCAAACTTGCTGTCGGTACATGAACATTGAGTGAAATTTAAATAGTGATGATCCTGAAGCATAACGAAGTGTAATATGGTGACTGCAGAAAATGAGGCGCGTACCAACTCAATGTTATTTGTGTCGGTAGCAGTAGTAATAAAACTAAAGTATTTGTGACGTTCATGGATACATCGCCGAAACTGTTTCTTCATGAATTCAGTTGCGTCGTCAACAGAATTATCTCCTAAGAGTGAATCTATTAGTATTAATAATTTAATCATATAAAGTTGTTGACTTATATTTTACTATGAAAAAGTTAAGTGGCTAAGCAGAAGTAAATTGAAATACCGTTGTAATGACTCCAACATTTCTGAAGTGACGATGAAGTTAACTTATCCCGGAATATATCATATTTATTCAGAAACAAAACTACTGTAGCATTCTTAAAAAAATCGCTTTGTACTATGGTTCGAAAGATTTCGAAATTTTGAAGCATTCGATTCTAAATTAGTTAGTGTAATGTAAACAACCTTTCTTTTCGGTTGACTATATATTTCCTAACCTGTCTGGAATCCTCCGGATCTTGCAAGTCGTAGTCACTCATTGAGACAACAAATAAGATCATGTTGACATTGTCAAAGCAGTGGATCCACTTGCGACGTTCTGTTCTCTGTCCACCGACGTCTACCATCCTAAGTAACTTGTATAGTTTGCAATATTTATATTGTTCCTAGCGATTTTCGATCTTCTCAATCGAAAAAATGTAATTTCAATAAGAAAAGATGATCTCAATAATAAATGAGTTTTTGCAATAAATTTTTCTGAACTTACTGTTTTAAAAGTAGTAATTTTATATTGTGAATATTCTGTTTCATGGTTTATTTCAAATTATTACTTTAGTCTTCTCCAATGAAATAGTTAATGAAGTAATGAGATATATAATAGTTGGTTTTCGGTGTTATTTCACAAATTTGAGTAGAGTTCGATATGGAAGCTCACGTTTAGAAACTAACAGCTCAACTTTGAGATAGCATAGAATGCAGTATTGGATATTCTTTCCAAGGAGCAAATTCCACCACATAGTAGCAAAAAATGTTCACTGACGCTGAACTGCCTAAGCCTCAAACAATCCCTACCTACAACAACAATGAATGTTTGCTATCTAAAATTGAAGAAAAATACTTAATTGGTAAGGGCAACAATATGGATTCACACATTTATTGAATTATTAAACTCTTTAATCGCGTACTCGCGAGTTGAGCTTGAGTAAAACTCAATTTCATTACAGCATTCATCAAAAAATATCGTTTCACACCAAAATTTATTAAATTATTAGGACTTATGACTTTTGATTTATTAGCCGACATGTTATTTTTTTATCTTAATACAAACTACTAACCCTTCAATTGATACATTTATTGTTTACAATCATTTTGGTAATATAATATTTTAAATTGGTAATTTTCAGAATGTCTAAAATGGCATATTTTAAAGCATTTGAGCTAGTGTATTAGTGAATTTTATGTTTTAATTTCCATTTCTAGAACCACAAATTGAAGATAAATTATAGTTTTATATCTTTGTAGCAGAACTTTTAAAAACAATTATTTAAGATCTGTTAAAACTTTTCAGGAAAGTAATTAATAAAATATGAAACTATTTCTTTTTAATACACCTAATTAATTTATCGGCCATATGTGCTGATAAATATTCTAGAAGATATCTAATCGTCAAATACTCTGATAAAGTGAAATATTATTCTTATGCAACGGTTGGATTTTAGTCTATCCCAAACCCAAACATTGATTACTTATTAATTAGGATTATGGGTTATAGAGTTGTCATTTCATGATTCCATTTCAAATCTCGGGAAATGCACGGTTTTTGTAACAAAGATTTTGGCAATAAAATATGAGTGTAAGTAATTTTAGACTTACTTGAAATTAAGTTTTTTGTGGGTAAAGCTAATTTCATTTATACCAGTCGTTCTAAATCGACAGTGCAAAATATCCTGAGTACTGGGAACATACATATCCTCCGTAAGACGGCATATATTGTCCAAGAAACTGCAATTAGGTAACGTGGCTATGAGAGCATAAAACTTAGGAATGGAAATTCTTTTGTCTCAAGTTAAACATTTCTAGATACACTTTGAACATTCCACGCACTAATAGATCTATTATATAGGATTCCTAAGTAAAGCGAAAAACAGTGGTTTACAGATATACAGTACTAGAACAGTTTAAAACCAACTATTTGGCACTATCCAGTAGCTGGTAACTAAATCTTCTATTGTATGCCATCTGAATTGTTGGACTATGCCATATTCGCTCCATACATCTTCCTATCGTCACGGGTATCACAAATTCCTCTGGATCTTTCAACTTTTTCTTGAAATCATTAAATCTTGTAATATCTTCCTAAATGAATATGTACTGTGTTTAAAACCAGATTGATCTATGCACTTGGATGATTAGGATCTATGCCTTAATTAAAAATTGTACGCCATGCTGCTAAAAATGTATGATTTTTAATTCTGGTTTATATAGAATCGTTTGAGAGATCATAAGCAGGATTATTATATCATAGATCATGAGAAGATGATAGAAAGTGCTATAAAGGGAAATAATAGAAAATAAATCATATATAAAATGGGTGGTACCTGCACGGATATGTCATGTGTGATAAGAAACAAGTTGCATGCATCAATGAGCTGGTTAAGTGCTTCCATTGTATTGCTGTGAATAAATGAACGAAAACTGATAGATACTTCTTTCGTAAATCCGTTCAAGTGAAGAATTCTAAAATAATTTTGTCCTTCGTGTGCTTCGGATAAATAGTGTAGTGGACAATATGGATGAAAACATGACTTGTAAAGATGGTATTTACATACATTTTTTAGCGGAAAATCTATGTATCAAATCGTATTTTTCAATTTTTTTTCTTTTTATAAGCTCATATATTGACTTCTGAAAAATTTCTAACAAAAAATAACATATTTTCTGCTTACCTCATTTGTTTAAATATAGTAGTCTTTCCACATTCAGACCCACCTTAAAATATGTTTGACTAACTTATGAAGCAATGTGTTTTGAACTAACACAGAAAACAGCCACATGTATTTTAATCTACTGTTCTTAATATATGTATCAACCTTAATTTTGTTCTCACCTAAGAGAAGTATTTTAAATATTTGTTCTTCTTCGGATTTAGCTTTTAAAAGAGTCTTGTCGATTGCTTTAGATTTGAAGGCACTAGCTCGAGACTAAACATATATATATATAAAATTCTCTAACAATAATCAAGATTTTTTTACTAATTATATACTAAAAATTTCATCGTTGAGCTAATGATATAAATAGTTTCAAACTACCTCAGGAGTCGTTTTGGCACTTCTTAGAGTACCTGCACCATTTCCCATCTCTACTTCATTTACTGAACTAAAAAATTAATAACATATACTTCCGTGTAATTTTTAGATAGATTTTTTAAATTTTTTAAATAAAATATTGTTATTATACAAAAATATGAGATATTATAGAAAGACCGTGGAGACATAAGCGTGAGAGATTCCCAAATCGAAAAACTTCAGAATACAATACAGATAATTTTCATTCTCATGAAAGCGGATATGAACAAAGTAAACTTAAGGACAAATAGTGACACTTCTATGTATTGCATTTTATATAGTGATACCTAGCCGTAAACTCTAGTGGTGCATTTTGTATTCAGACATAGAATATGAGGGATATATGACAATAATGAGTATGTGCTGATAGGCTTAGTATGTCTAAAATAGATAATATCGCAATGGTTTATATAAAAATGGAAGATAAATTAGATATAGACAACGACGGTAATAGTAAAGGAGGCGATCAAGATGAATAAAGATTATAAAGAAATATTCGTAAACGTATGTATAGTTGCAGCCTTATTCTTACGAGATCCTTTTAAGTCCAACGGCGTATTTTACGAATTGCATCCCTAAATCGAGTGGTGTACAGATCATTTGATACTTTAAAACAGAATAAGTCTACTTCACTATACTTCTCTTTTTAGTCAATTTGGTGACATAACTTGTTGAACCTGAATAAGGAGTGGTTCAAGAATATGGTCGACAATATATGCACTATGTATGTGAACTCTGTGCGAAGAAGAATGAATGCACGGTAATGAAATGTTTAACGGCGAATGAGGTGAGATAATGGAGAAGAAATCGGATTATAGGGTTTCTAGCTAGTAAAGCAAGAAACGTTCAAAGTGGCGGGAATAATTTTACCGATTTTGCAGCAACTAAAGCAATTGACTGTCGCAATCAATGCGCGCCGATCGAATTAATATAAGTGAAAGCAATGCACGAGACTACAACAAACTCGTGTGCTTCGATATACTACGATTTGCTCTTAACTCATTCTACTCCCTCCTCTAACAAACACTTGCAAACAACGTCTCCACAATATGGCTTCGTCTTCCACACCTACATGGCACAACGACCACGAAGCTACACACTGACGCTTACATTCACCATAGAAAGACATCACTATATCTACACTCAATCCTTATCTCATCGATTCAGCATGATTCTCCCAATTTGTTGATTATCAAAATACTCTTAATAGATAACATACCATTTATAATAATACATAAAACATAGCAAATAATCTTTAAAACGAAATAAGTATAAATCAGAACAACATCTCGAAATAATTCTATTTCTATAATTCTATTTTTCCTTCAAAAATCAAAATAACGCAAAGCTATTAATCAAATCTCAAAAGAATTCCATTCATCGAGACGAACTTTATTGGGCTGGTTGCTGAGTAACGTATAGATTGGGTGAATCGGATATTCACGAAATATACCAACAATGTACACGCAAATCGTCGTCCTGCTTTTAATCAGAGCAGGTAGGTCTATTAAAATTACATGGTTTAAGCCGTAGAGATATCATAAAACTATTATGTGTTAGACATTTGTACCAATACACTATAGTATGCTATAAAAATGTATTCCTCACTAGATATTTTCTTTAATAAATTGCTATTCTAATATAAAATATGAAAAATTGCAACCAGGACAACGAAGTCAACATATCAATGTGGGCGTGCTGTCAGGCCATTTCCTAGTGTAGAAATATGAAACACCTGTCATTGGTGTGCATTAAAAATCAACATGCTTTCCATTTCACTTAGTTCTCTAGATTCAGTTCGGTGAAGGATAATACTGTTTAATGAAGTAAAATAAACTCTAGAAAGAAACAATAAATAGTCTACCAAATATTCTCTTTTCCCTTGCACGATTTCCAGAATTGTTAACTTCCTGCCAGTGCGGTGGCGTCGAGATTGCTGGTACCGATCAAAAACATTGTTGGGAAGTGCGTACACGTGCAGCCAAAACTTGGGTAGATGCCGATATCACTTGTCAAAGACTCGGGGGACACTTGGGACACCCTCAGAGCTATAATAAAAAGCTTATTGAATATATTAATAAGGTAATTAGCAATAAAAGTTCGTAAAATGAATTAATAGATATATTAGATTGATTAATAGATACAAATAACGCAAAGTTATCTATAGGTCTATTCAAAACCAATCCTGACTGGAATAGTTGCGGGTAACGTAGAAACGCAAAAGTATGCAATACTGTGTCCTAACAATGCTTATTTCGGATTGGTCGATTTCCATGAGATCAAGAACATTATTATTGAGGTAAGCGGTTCGGTTCTTTTAAAAGATATTAATTATTGAAGCTACACATCGAATTTCAGAATGCAACTAGCACAAATACTTGTGCGTTTTTGACAGATCTTGAATACAAAATGACATTTGCACCATGTGATACTGATTCACATGTACTCTGTGATCGTCGTAAGAGTTATTGACATTTGCCTTATATTCATCTAAAAAGAAAAGGCATACACGTAAAGTTTGATCACTATCAAGTTTTTTACATGCTAACTATATTTTAAGCCATGGAGAAATTGGACTATTGCAACACCATGATGAACTGTTCAAGCACCAAAGTACCTTATACGTCTACTTCAGTATTCACCAAATTACAATTGACAAATACAATGTGAGAATAATTTCATGTGTGAAGCCTGAATACTATTAATCTTATAAATACTTTTTTATTAGAAGCACAGAGTCATTGGTGTCATCAACTTCTCCAGTACCATTTACAACGAAAATTTCACCAAGCACTTCATCAATTGTCCAGATCAATATGACTGCCAAAAATACAGTTCCACACACATCAGTTAGACAGTTGACTTCCCCACCTATTTCGCCAGATCGAAAACGTAAATAGTTACTCATATGAGACTACTATAGGATAAGAAAGCTTTACATATCATTTACAGAATGTGGGAACAATCAGTGGCGCATTTTTGGTATGTGCGCAGATTGGCGTCTCCTCCTTTTACTGTCCCTCCTTCTATTATGTTTTATGATTCTGTTATGTGTATGTCATTGTTGTTGCAAAGTATGCATCGGTCCATGTAGAGTCAAGAGCTCTGAGAATGAAGAGAGGTTTATTAATTCAATCATCTCTAAACTCGTCAACTTTTTTTTTGCATAAAAAATGATAACTTTAGGGTAAAAATGATTGACGCTCCACTTCCACCTCTTTCTGGAAATACAAATAAGGACAGTGAAATTATAAGTAATAAAATACTACTGTACAGGTATGACTTATCTATTTAATTGCATACAAAAATTATTTTTGCAGTTGTTACAACTTCTCCAAGACTGAACTATTCTCCTGAACCCGAAAGCACACTGATTCCTCCATCAGCAGTTCTTACACAGCCAAGTTAGTTAAAATATTCTATTAGTAGCACTTGATATACAACCCGATAAAATGCCCTTGTTTTCAGTTTTTGTTCCAATTCCTATGGAAAATCAAGACTTTATATATGGTAGTGAAGCGGAAAACCGTGTTATACCACCAAAAGTAGAATGTAGATCAATAGGTTAGTTCTAATTGAGAAATTAAAGGTGGATAACATTATATTATAATGAAAACCTGTATACAGGAACGAATACAGATTTTATCAACATACCTGTTTTCAAGGAAAACAAGAAAATGCTTAAGGTAAATACTTCGGTGATTTAGCAAACAGTATTGATTATATATATATACATTTACAGTCACAGCAGTACTTTGTGACGTTACCAACTGTCCCCTCTACACCAGAATTTGTGGATGATGACACTTTGGCAGATGATGTATCTTTAGAACTGGAACATCTATCTGGTTCCGGAATAGATTTTTTGTTTAAAAATGAAAATTATCATAAACAATATATATTTTTAAATAATAGTTTTTATGCAGACACTGAATCTATATATCCTACTGAAGATGCTCCTTCTATAGTCCCTGCAGTTTTCGCTCAAAACGTTAAACCATCAGATGAGTCAAAAGGGCCTTTATCATCGATGGAAAAGCCAAAATTGATTGGGGAATCATCAAGTATATTTTCAGGAAAGGAACAACAAAAGTCTATGAGGTTTGTAAATTCAAAACAAACAATATAAGAATAAAGGTAATAGAAATGTATAAACAGATTAATGGCTTCCAGTGCTTCTCAAAAGTAAAGTACTACAGGTTAATTGTAAAAGTTTGATAATAAAAACACCATAAGCATACAGGTTCAACTGTCCCCAAACTTTTAACAAAACTAATTTCTTTTCCAATATCACGGTCCATCACCAACAAGGACCTGAGTAATACTCTTGTTTTAATCCTTTAAATCATAGAAAATCTTAATTGATTATGAAATATTATAGTAAATGTAAAAATATTTATTAAAGAACGTTGCCTGTTTTAAACAGTCCTAATGGGGAGAACAACATATTGCTGCCTGGTCAGATACATCAAAACGCATCAAGAGTAAATTCAAACAAAGTAGAGAGATCTGATTCAACTTCAAACTACAGAACCAGGAAAGTGCTTAATATCAGCATGCCCTTATAAAAATCATATATACCATAGTAGAACAGAAAACTTTAATGTTTTTAGCACTTCCAAAAATCCAGAAGTGGAAAAAAGGTCCTCGATTCCACATCATGCAAATCCAAATAAAAGTTATCAAAAGCGTCCTAATAGCAGGTTTGTTTTAATAAGTCTAAAATTATATCACTAAAAAGTCCCAATTGTAAGAAAGTGTTAAATAAATCAATTAAGTTTTCTTGAAAAGTTAATTTTTTTCATTAATCTATAAGACATATTTATCTCTCTTTAGAAAAAAAGTTTAAATTTGAAAGGTTTCATTCAATAATTACATCTTACAAAAATACAGAAACACGTTTTTTATATGATGGTGTTATTGAAAAAAATTCAAATATAGTAAAATACCGAATCCTCATTAAAATTCAATGAGATAGCACAAATTCGTGTTTAGAATCTTTTCACTAAGTATTATAAGCCTGATCAATGTTCCGGTTCAGATTACCTGCTTATAGTCATCACCCTTTTTCGGCAAAACTTCGTTCAACTTCAACTCCCGTTAAAAAAATTAGTAAAAACCCAAGTGTAAAACAACCACTCAAAGCGATGCAACAGGAAGAAGTATCGATGCTAGCACCTAAAGGAAAGATGGGAGGGGTATGTTCAAGTGTACAACTTTATTTGTTCTTCTTGTATAGTAATATATAAGATGTATTTAATGCAAGTCATATAAAAAATAAAATATGAAATAATTTTGTAATGGTCTACATTAATTAAAATTTACTCATATTTTTAGCTCACATATTGTTTAGGTTGTAAAAGCAGGGAAAGGTAGTGGTGGTGAGACTCCAGTAGGATGGAGACCTTGGGCGAAGGGTTCAGATACATTTAGCACCCAGCCTCAGTTTCTCAATGTTGATTAGCTACATAATTAGTTTTTTTTAACGATAATAAATATGAATTAGGGTTTAGTTAATGTATTCTAAAGGTTTTTCATTTTTTCAATACGCTATATAGTAATTTTTTTTAAATTGTTGGTATGTGAACAACTAATTTACTTCTGGAAGCTTTTAGCTTTGTGAGAATAATTTTTGATCTGCTTTAATGTATTCAGTAGTTATAAATAAGACCTGTGGTTTCAGTAATAAATCATCTAGTTTCATCACTTGTTCCATGAAGCATTTATTCTATTCGTGACACGGCATGGTGGATAAACTTTCATAGAGCTGGGAAGATGAACACAAACAACGCTGAGTGAGGCTCACGATTCAGAGCCAAAACAAAGCGTGTTGTTGTTAAAACCGCCTACATGGTATAGGCTAATTCCGATATTATCCTTTTGTTTTTCTAAGAAAGAATTTATGTTCATAATTTGATCCCCGAATAACATGCTAGCTCTATTTAAAACAAACATTTCCTTCTAAAAGTATCACATATCATGTTTTAACGATCATGTAACATTAAAATTTTTACTATTTGAGCTAAAATACGAGGTATTCTCACAGACGTAGTTGGAGCTTTTTCTCAAATTTTTAACAAACGTTTAATTCAAAACTAATGTTAAGGAAATGTAAAAAAAACTGTAAAGCACTATGAAAGCACGTCTATTTCCTGAATAATTAGGTAACTAGACTTTTTATGATGAAATTTGCTACGCTTATTTGTATGTTTTCCGCCGATTATCTTTTTCTCTACTATATATCCTTATCCCAACTCTCTTCATTTCTTAACTCCCCATATAACTAAAATGATTATGTAGGTCACTTCATTTATTTTTACTTTAAAAACAAGTGTACCACATATCTTTACGGTAGAGGCGTAATTGTAATCACCACATTCATGCTTATCTTTTCACACTTCGGCGTTTTGCGTGTTTCCGAAATAGCCCCTCGCTTTGGAATTCTTGAATCGATATTCCCTTTTAATGTTCCGGGTTCATTAGAGACCACCAAATTATAAAATTTTGGATGTACACATTTTGTTGATAGGTGTTTCTTTATATTGTTATTGAACACTTGTCAGTTTAACCACTGGTAACTATAACTCTAGATAATAGATTTTATAAAACATAGGTAATATTTATTATAGATTGTATTATATAATTTTCACTATAGTGGACTTTATCTAAAGTGAAATTTATCTAAGACTAAGATCGTTTAGAGGACGAAATGAAGATATCTATATTCAGTGACATAATAGAGTTCGCAATAATTAAGAGCAGGTTGATGTTTATATTTTCAGACTAGAGGTCAAATATGCATTGGTTTTTGAAGCACGTACCCTTTCCATAAGTGATGGATTATAGAGCATCACACAATGAAATAAAAAATGGCAATTTGAGTCTCACGGGTGAGGAGGGAAAATTGTCACAGGAATTATTGTCACTAATGGACGTCATTGAAATCATTATACCTTGCAGAGATACACGCTACGTTACCTTACAGAGTTTCTATTTCCTGAACACTTGTGAATTTCAGTGGATGTAGTGGTGAGCGTAGATAGGATTCCTTCCGCATATTTGCGTATAATGTCCAGAACTACACGCTAAGCATTTTTCTCTCGAAAACCGTAATATAATGACTATATTAAAAATATATTGGACTTAATCTCTACCAGAATATTATATGGTAAGAGACCATAATCAATGCATCAAGCATCTTTTTCCTATGTCACTTATTTCCGATGAAGCCATATAATCATTATACACTGCTAATTTGACTAGTACAAACTGCTACTTTTGTTTATCCTCTAGTATTACATATGTAAAAAGAAGTTCCTGGTTATCTTCTCTATTTATTTAGGAAGAACGTTAAGATTGTAATCTATTACTTTCAGCAAATTGTTTATATTGTGATATTAACAAAGATTTACGACTATACAGCATTTGGTGCTCAAATGTACAGTATCTTGCGAATAGGTTGTTCTTAAATAACCTCGTCATTGATGACATTGAAAATTCATACATCTCTATTGTGGTACAACAATGAATTATACATGGATTATGCGTATAGTATTGGTAGGAATTTTTGAGAGCAATAATTCATCCCCATGACACTAAACATTTCCGAGCGTTTGTATCCACTTCATCGATTATCCGAAATATGTGCTCTATAGAAAAAGAACACATTTGAACATTTTTAAGCTATACACCTGATTCTTAACGAACAAAATTTCATCCCAAAATTCATCCGCCGAACAAATATCCCCACAAAAACATCGATTATTTATACCCTTGTGTGAGTTTAATTCAAGCCTGTTTGCTTGCAGTATTCAACGATTGAGCTGTTTGACACTTCCTTGTATTCTTTCTCTTTGAATGTCCTCTTAAATGGACTTTAAGGTAGTTGCTTATCAACTTTAGTTTTCTGACTCTCACTCTTCGTTCTGATCTTATCGGCTATTTCTTGTTGCACAGCTGTATGTTACAAAAAAATACCATGCTTTTTTTACAATTAAACATTTATAAATAACAAGGTATAGTGTTGTAGAAGGTAAGATTCGAATAATTTAAAACTGTTCTCTGCACCATGTATCCCAAAATGTGGGATTAAACGATAAAGCGTGGAGTTCTAAAAAGCTGTGAAAAAAGCTAGAAAAAACCCTAAAGAGCATAAAATATATCAACAATTTAAAAAGTTACTGTAGTATAAAATTTCATCCTAATGGTTGCATCATGAGAATTTCAGTGGTGTGTGTAACGGCTAAAACTAAGTTCTTTAGTTAAAACGTACGAAGAGAAAATAAGATTTTCCCAACTATAGGGCAATTTGACAAATTTAGGAATGTTGTTATAACACGGAACATTATCAAAAGTTTCAGTGATGCAGTTCATGCCAAATTGACTAAGCCGATTTTGTCAATAAAATTTAGCTTAGCTAAAATCTTATTTAGAAACCTGTCGATTCTGTGCAGTGGATTCCTAAACCCAGTTTCAGGTTAAGTTTTTTTTCTTTTTGAGTTTAGAAACTGAGAGTTTAAAGATGTTTGGTCTGTAGAATTCTGCTTATGCATCTTTAATAGGGTATGGATCACAGAGGCGAGTGGTATATTAAATAAGCATCATATTGTCCTTTACTAATTTTATATCTTATCGTTTTTAGCTTTAAAATATATACATTTCTTTCTCTGCGTAGGTAATAGATATTTGTTGTTGATATTTAAAGGACTTAATTTAGGAACAAAATAGAGCTATGCAAATTTTTAATTGAGATATGGTACCCATAAATAATATTATATTATCTATTGCATTTTGATCCGTTTCATTAAGCTTTAATTGTCGGTTTATAAGCCATATTAAATGCGAGTAGTTAGGATATACATTAATGCTTACTACTTAAACCATTAATTTAATTCTATGAAATATAGTAATATTTTATATCCTTCATCATTTCTCATCAAAAGATGCTCGATTATGTCATTCTACCATAGCATTTAGTCGGTGATCACATTCAGATGCAATGAAAGCCTTTCTTTCATCACCTATTGCCATAATACCTTTCGGGACCAAACGAGCACGAATGACGGGTGTGATTATCTCCACTTAGATCCTTTCCTTCTACTTTACCGTACAAAGAGCCAATATCATCTAAAGAGTATTTAAGTTAATACATCAAATTCGTTGCTAGTCATAGAACTTTGTCGTGAGACTTTAATTTATAATCTGTTATACCTGCTAGGGACCTTTTCCTATTTGTAGCGACATATTACGGAATTATTTTACGTAGTTATAATTTATAGTTCCCTTTAAAATGCTACATGTCCTAAATAATTGATGCTCTTGAAGTTTCCTGACATAGAGATGCCAATTTTTTGGCACAAGTCTTTAAACTTAAGTATGTATACAGTGTCGTAACGAAAACTATATATTATACAAGAGAATAATTGAGTGCCATTTTTTGTTTCCATTATTTACTCATAGCTTTATTTAAGATGTGGATATTAAAAGCACAGATGTAGATTTAGTATTGAATTTGTTGGCAACTTTTCTTGTCAGCGCAAGTTTTTCCCAGTTATGCAGTGGTAAAGCAGTTTAAACCAAAGTCGACCACACACTGATTCTTGNGGATGCTCTGACTCCTCTCCTACCGACTGACCAGTGCCTGCAGCTGCATTTAGGGCACGCTTCTCGGGATAGGGGTGTAAACGTTGAATAAGTTCCTCCATAACCGAGTATAAATTCAATGCCAATTCTAAATCTATTTAGATTTGTGAAAATCTCTGTTTAAATAAATCTATAGACAATATAGCAATGGGTATTACCCGACTACTCTCATGCACACTGTGTAGCTCTCCTTACGCGACACCACTGTAGTTAGATCCAGTTATTATGGAGATGTTTTATTCTATTAATATAGCTGTTCTTACTACATCATCAAATAAAAAATTTAAGCAGAAGAGCACAATTTGGAATATTTTTATCGTTCAGAAAGTGTTTGATATTTAAGTGTTGAGACGATGCATGAAGTGATATTGGAGATAAAATCAAAGATACAAAATATGTAAAATATAAGAATGAAGTGTTTTCAATGAATGCGATGCTGTTTCAGCTTCAAAACCATTAAATTGTTTTATAATCATCTTCATAGAAACTTGTGAAGTCATCTTTCTGGCGCAATTAAAGTGGGGCGTGTTTCATAAGAAGCTCATTTGAATTCACATTATAAGAGCGCTTGAGGAATAATAGTCATCATTAGGCGTGTGCTTTCTTCCTTCCTTTTTTAATCAGTTATCGTTTTTTGATCTTCGCTGCTAAGCCTTTGCATTCCACTTCCTAGCAATAATTTAAGCAATATATTACTATATTATCTAGATTGAAATTGGATTTTGATTTGAAACACCTCATGTACTACATTCATCCTACAATTATCTTGCAAATGAATTTGTAGAATCACACATACTACAATGAAGCAAGCAGTCAGGACCCTATAGTTTGAAACACACTTCTCCATTTCTACTATACTACCGTATAATAATATTAGTACCCAAAAACTGTAAATTCAATAAACAGCATTATAATCTTCAGCATTCATAATAAAAATTAATATTCTGATTTAAGGTTCGATAACCACGCATTTTTTTAATGGAATTATCTAATAATTTTAAACACTAAACATTTTTGATTTAACTTGCAATAACATCATTATATGGCGTTAATAAATTATATTTAAATACTATCTTGTTTTGAAAATAATAATTTACGAAAATATCTTGGTTAACATTCTTTTTTCAGTAATAAACGGCAAAATGACTAAGGCCGTATCTTTTTCTCTTTTGATCCTCTTCATTGCATTCTTATCCAGTGAAGCTGACTCGGTAAGCGAAACAGCACGAAAACTAAATAGAAACTGAGAAAATATATTTCAAAATCTATCCAAAAAATCAAATAATTTTCAACAAAAAAATAAATATTTAAGCAGGTGAAACGAGCTATTAACCCATTCCTTGATTCTATGGGCAAGAGGGCAGTCAATCCGTTCTTAGACTCAATCGGTAAAAGAAATGGAGACTACAGAAGGCTTACCTACCACAATTATAATAAAAGGTAAGCTATGGGAAACCTAGTTTAGAGTGAAATAGGTAATATATATTAGGGTTGGTGTTTGAAGAGCGAAGACCTGGGCACTGGAATTCAGGGAACATCAGCCTACCAAAAAGTCAAGAAATGGGGGATTCAAAATTCTAGATAACCCAGGAAGTTTGGAAAGAGCTACCAAAATAACGTATATACATATGCACATCCCATATATTTAAATGTGAAAACAATTTATGTCGAGCTTTTTAGTAAATAGGTGTATGGTTTCCCAAACTTTTGTTCCATCCCTGGACAAGTTACAAAAGTTTTAAAATAAATAATTAAGGTACTTCGACAGCTTAGCCGGTCAGTCGTTGGGAAAATGAATAATTTCCGGATGTAATAAGTAATGTTATATTGAGACAGTATATTAAAGTAGTTCCTCAATGCTAAGCCGATTTGATGTGAGAACCCGTGATCATTTATGATAAATACATTTGTGTCATATTGCTGGACTAATGAATTTAATCATTCTTTTATAACTGTTTTTGACTTAAGTACATCCAGTTAAATTAGTATAAATCTAGAAGAAAATTGAGTTACTTTAAACAAGGAAAACAAGACGATGGGCATTACTTAATATCCAAACATACAAATAAAAGTCAGCTTTTTCGTTCCTCAAAATTGATAACATGAAACTGGAATTTTATTTTATATTAATTTATAATACTATATATGCATTTTCCAGAAAATGTGTGGTGTTAAAAGACCATCCAAGTCAAACCATTGTGCTTAGGTGAAATGTTTAAATAGATTGTAAAGTCTACACTGTAATTTGTATTTGTTTTGCGGTTTAATAACAATAGAGATTACTGGTGCTACCATTAGTACCTCCTTTGTTCATTTGAATCCGGACGAACAAACAAGCCCATGTGAAAGCCAATTTTCATCCATGCAAGGTATGTGCCTGTTGAGACAAGGAGAACGTTATACATGACGAAATGCCTCAAATGAATGTAACTATCGCTACAAAACCTTACTGTGAGGAATACCGTCGAATTAAGGCCACAATTTAAGGAAAACAACCGTGAAGACAATATCAAATGATTTTGTAACATTTTTGTTCACATTGCAGGCATGGCAAAACTGGATATTCAGGCGAAAGACTTAGCACTCTTAAAATATAGCTTCAATCCTAATAGTCAAAGGGATACTGTATTGTGAGAAATTAATTTACCCCAACGATCATATGGTTTCAAAGTGGCCAAGTGCATAATGTTGNTGGCAACTTTTCTTGTCAGCGCAAGTTTTTCCCAGTTATGCAGTGGTAAAGCAGTTTAAACCAAAGTCGACCACACACTGATTCTTGGCTGTATTCGCCGTGTGCCCATCCCACTTCGATCGGATGCTCTGACTCCTCTCCTACCGACTGACCAGTGCCTGCAGCTGCATTTAGGGCACGCTTCTCGGGATAGGGGTGTAAACGTTGA
>JAJAVP010000020.1:319113-341812 GCA_020740425.3 Heterorhabditis indica | reverse complement strand
TCCAGACACAAACATTGTCCCCGCTGAATACCTTTCTAAGGATGGAGTGCTGAATTTCTACTGGAAGGTCTATGAATGCCAAGACCTGGAAAACAGTACTAATCTGATGTTGACAAAAACATCACATAAATGTGAAGTTAAAACGATTTATTATTATTTTCTTCGCATTTAGCAAAATTCACGAGAATCATTTAAATCATAAGACATCAAAATTTATTCAGTGTAATTGAAGAAATGCAACCAAAAGAGAAACACCTAGAACTCTTGTCAAGTCCGCAGCATAATAGCTATAGGAAGCCGTTTGCAGGAACGGAGTAGCTATAAAACAAAAACTCCCACATTTTCATTAGCTTATTCTTATCTGCTCAATATTTCTAGTTCCTCTTTTATTTACAATTCGTTCAGCATCTCACTCAATAGACTTGAGGTTAAGCAGTCTGCGTAATATAACGTCAACTAATATGATTTTACCGATCCTTCCAATTTCTGTAGGGTAATACTTTACAGCTAGTTCATTCTCTAGCTTATCTATATAGAAATGATACACAAATTACAAATGATATTAAACATTTATTTCAAAAATAAAGTGGAAAATCAAACCAGTATGAGAAAATAAGTTTTGGCTGTTAAGTTTACCGCCATATAACGATCAAAGAACATGTTGATCACTTAGCGACAGATCCCTATCCGGTCAACTTGTCATACGAATAACTTTGACAACGTTGAGTTAGAACACTTTCGAGCAATACTTCTAGATGTATAAGGGACTTCCGATCCAACTCAACCTTAATGAGGGTTTTCTTATATGCAATTGTTACTGAATAAAAACAAGGTTAGGACGTGTAAATAATTTTTTTTAAATATTAAAAATAAATCATTAGTGAATTGTGCTTGCCCGTTACAACTCTATTACATCACATTTTGTTTAATTATTAAACATTATTTGCCAATCTTCATCCCTATTAATTCAGATAGCATTAATTTATCATTATAAGATTATATACTCAGTACATAGGAATATAGTTAAAACAATTCTTTGGTGTATATCCATTATTTTTAATACCCCTGAGAAAAAAACCATACAAAAATTACAGATTCTTTAGGTTTCAAAAAACATTTTGCGAATATCTTATATTGTGATAATGTTATCATTAATATGAAGTGCTGACCATTAACTAATTTCCCCTATTCGCCCCAGCATTTACCTAGGGTATGCTCCAAGCTGACTTTCATACGTTGACTTATTAAGCATTTGTTAAAATTCATTGAATTAAAAGAAATGAAAGTTAAAGTTTTTGCCTTGCTTTATTATAGTTAACTACTATTACGAAAAAAATAATCCTCATGGCAAAAAGACAAATAGAATATGAAGAAATGCCTAAGAATTTTCTTAAAACTCAGTCAAAATCAATCAGTGCCCAATGCAAAAAACTGGCTTAAATTAAGTCTATAAAGACCAGAAATTATCGATTTGTGCAGACGCTTGGCTCATGTATACAAATGTATTATCCCTAAAAATAGGATAAAATTTGAATATTTCTAAGAATTCATGAAAAATAAATATCTGAAAACACTGCATATTATATGGATAGGCGATTTTTAAATGTGAAAAAACAGCAAAAATATCTTTTCCTAAAGTATTTGAGCTGAGAAATCTAAGTAGCTCACTAAAATTTGGAAATCTCAATTTTATACTAAGATATACTCTAAAACCTCAAATACCGCTCTAAAATTCAGTGTCCGAATAACTAAAAATTAATATTAATGCTGTATAAAGAATTAGCTTAAATTAAATTATTTTAAAAACTAAATACTATGCATTGAAATGTATAAAGTATTATTAATTAAAAAGTAACTTATTAATGAAATTAATATTTAAATATTTCATTCTTAAAGCTTGAAAACGACAAGGGAAATAAATTCTTAGTGAAAAAAGTTAAGCAACGAATGTAAAAATCGTGAGAATATTATAACTGAAATTACTAAAAACTTGCAAATTGTTATTGAAACTTATAAATATGGAACACAATCTAGAAATACGTATTATAGTAATAGTATGAAACTAATACTGTAGAATGAAGAGGAAATGAAGACCGTTGGATAAACAATTCGAAGAACAAATTTTAACATTCGAGAATATTAAAAATGAAAAATGGTCAGTAACAAAATTCGTTAATCTTGTCAAGAATTTTTTTCTTTATTACAATGATGACTTCTCCATACATCGCTCTTGCTTATTTCAAAACATACATTTTTACAATATTTTATAAAAAAAAATTAATAAATAAAAACTTTAAAAGAATAACTCCTGAAATAAACGGAAATAAAAATCTATCATTATTTCCTAATGAATAAAATTAATTTTATCCTACGATAATAATCATGAGACAATTGACATATCCTTTACAAGTTGTAAGACGCGGTGCATTGGAAAGTTAAATTACTACTCTGGAAATACCAGCATTGTTCCAGTGCACTGTCTTGTTACTTTGTTGTCATAGTATTATGTGATATTAAAGTACATGTCATATGTAAGATAATATACGAATTATTGCTACATTTAATGGAAAAGTAATTGGCTTATGGTACTTGTTTTTTTTTAAATTTTCGTGTAGCTAATTTAGTAAAATATTTTTTCTTGAGTGATAATTCAATATTTACATGGCTTTGGAATGTATTAATTGAGGTAATACTAACAAAGGAATTTATGCCAATTTTTGTATTGAGATAATTTTAGAACATTTCATAATTCTTATGATAATATGTGTATTAAACTAATACAAAGTTTTATCTGGCAGGATTAGTGATCTTTAATTTTAACAGCTATAAGGAAATAACACTCTAAATAGCTTAAAGAGTCTTCTTGATGTATATATGCTATTTATTATTAATGTCTCATTTACTTTTCTTCTTTATTGTTTTGTTTGGTATTATTCGTTTCCTTAGTGAAAAGTCATGAATAATGACTTACGCTTCTTCGATTCCCAATTTTGACAATCATTTTTTGAGCATTTATTTAACTAGTTAACAGTATACTGACTTTTCCATTGTCGGAAATCTATTCGTGAATTTACCATTTTAATAATTATTAATCAGAGAACTGAGCTTTCTCTTTTATTGAGAATCATTTTAGTTTTGTATAGATATGAAGTAATTATTTAATTATATCTTGGAACAAATTTTATTTTATTCGTCATATTAACAGTTTGGAACATGAAAATAAATTTTGTAGGATGCGGCCGTGATGGGCCGACCTTCTATGAACAGATCTCATTTCCGCCGTCCTTTCAAGCTGGAGCGATTACCTGACTACCTCAGGGAAACGGTCGACTGGATCATAGGGTTAGTTTTTCAATATAAATTGTGTGGGTTTTCTAATTCATTCATGTTCTATTATAGTTATTTAAGGCAACCTTTTTTTAAATACAATTATTTTCTACAAATTTCCTTCTAGTTAAGTGCTGTAGTAAAATAAGCTGTTTTATTTTACCTTTACTAATACAATCGTTTTATTGTTAGTTTCAGTTTTTATAGTTTTGTATCATAACAGTGTTATATTTAGGGATGAAACTTCAGTGAAATCCACTATATTTATTATTATATATGACTCTTTTGTGCTTACTTTCACTTTCTTATGAACTTGAATGAGTAGAAACAGTTTAATTAGTAATCTAATGCCTATTCTTGCCACTCAGCTAAGTGGAAGCAATATAGCTTCTTGTACAATATTATGGACATTAATTTGATTGAGGCCATCTTTAAGTAATTGGTTTTTCCAAGATGTAATCATTGATCTGAATATCGCATTTTGTACTTCTGTGATAAGAATCATTACTATTAGATGGCTTAATATTTGTAACTGATTAGTGTTAGGTATAAATTCTCTTCTGAAAACTACGATAACAAGTATTTTATTTCTTATATTCTTCTAAATTCAAATATTACTTTTTCTGGGCGTTATATATTTTTTAATATGATGACCCAGTTTTAGTCACCTGAGACCATTTCATTTGCTAGGCGTCCTTGAGAACGAGCTGCAGTCACTTCGATTACGTTGCCGCCTATTATTGTGCATGATTCACCAACCCTTTGGCGTTCATATTCTCTGGTTTTCTTTCAATTTTATAAATATAGCGCTCCACTTGAAATTTAAATCTTATGTATATTATCTAATGTATTCTAAATATAATTTTTATACTGAATGTGGTTAGACGTGGCAAAAAGGACTAATTTGGATTGATGACCAAGGTAATGGTAAACACGTAAAGAATAATATTTCCCACTTACATTATCTAGGTATTATATTAATACCAAACTAACAATAGAATCGAATATTACTGTTTTATATAGCTCATGATTTAAACATTTATCTCATGTTATCAAAAATCGAAGTTACTCGTCGTTTTTTCTTAATTGTCGACTAAATTTAGTTATTAATTATACACTATTCATTGGGGATAAGCTTCTTCATTAGTCTATTATATTCGTTTTTGTTTCCAATTACTAATGGGACAGATCGTCCCAGGGTAATGAGCAGTCAATAATTATAGCGGCCTTTCTTACACATCTCTAGTTATTATGTGCAATAAATTTTTATGAATATTATTTGAAATGTTAGAGAGAGAGCTGTCTTGGACCGTTATTGAATTTAAAATATTTAAGTACTTGTATAGATAATCTGTTTCTTTTCGCAGTCATCTCCTCAAGGTCTGGTTAATTATGAGGACACTCAAGGTCGCATCTAGGTTCGTGAGGTGAAAATTTCGACTAAGAATATTATTGACCCCTTGTTTACAACTATTTATTTTCACGATCTGTTTACACAAAACCTCATCAGGAAATTGGCATACAATTCGGTTAAGTAGAATTGAACACCTTGATATTTATAGCACTGATAGGGAAATTATCTCTAAGAATAGTGAATTGTTCAACTAGTTTATTGGGAAAATATTTTTCTAAGGCTTCGCTTTTACGCTTCTTTATCAACTTATTTGTCAATAACACCTGTTCAAACCTGATAAATACGTTCTTTAAATTTCACTATCACTTACGTTTTGTGTCATTGTTTTTAAATTCAACTGACTAAAAAATCATTCATGCTTCTATTATTAATAGAGTCAGAAAACCTTTTATTTGCATGCAGTTTTCGCCACACTGAGTCACTAATCTTCTTTTATTTCAGTATAAAATGCTGTTTCGCAATTATTTTCTTCACTGGACTATCAACTACTTGTAATTTTTTGTTTTTTGCTTAACGATGGTGGATATTTCGAAATTGGTGCAGTAAAGTGGCTACTTTTTTGAAGCAATTTTAGTGGTGCAAATATATTTAAATCTGGATTTAATACCTTGGCTGGTATTTTCAATTAATACTATTGCTTTTGTTCCTAAAATATTTCGTGAATATAACTGCTGTAGTTACATATATTTGATAAACGCAAATTAGAACAAGATTTCTCGAATCCAGGGAACTAGAGCTGCGAATGGATTTAATGTTTATGTAGTATCTCAAACCAGCACACTTGATCTGTTTCGCCGCCTTCCTAGTGTTGACATGTAGTATGTGTATGTCACTCCGCGTTTATTCATAGTGCTACTCTTAGAGTATTCATGCCTGTACTTTGGATTAATGACTGGATTCCATCATTTTGGACTACACTAGTTAATGCCTGGTTCAATATTTCCCAAAAATGTATTCCTGTCGTATGGTAAGTTTATTTTTGTATAATTAGAAATTATATTTTTCTAAGCAGTGAGAACGAAAGGCTTAAAATATATTTATTATGACAATTTTCAATTCAAAATAAGTAGATTCATTATAGATCTGTGAAGGTGTTTGGTAATATTTTACTGCATTTAGATTTATTTAATGTTATGAATATTAAGAATAGTGCTTTGTTACGTTTGAAACATTCTAGTTGTAATTTACTAGTAGTTTGTTAAATTTACTATGATAATTTGCCGTTGAATTTGGTATAATTATATATCACTTCAAAATACGTTCCTAAATCATCCTATTTGTTGTGATTTTATATGCGACAGTCGCCGTCAGTTGTTCTAGCCAATCAGCACGACCCTTTCTTATGTGTACTCAGTGTTAGATAAGCAACTATTCGCATCATCATGTTTACTTACTTTCTTATCTCATTGTTAACAGTGCATATTTCACTTAACTTGTCTTCTATAATTTATGCATAGCTAATAGCATGTTCGACTATTTTTTACCTGTTTTAAATATCATTTCATTGGTCTTCGTAATTATAACTTTCAGTTGCATGATTTTACCATAGATCCTTGTTTAGCATATGTCTATTGCCACGGAACTTCCTGTTGGTTCTATCGCTCGCCGTCCTTCTGTAGAAACTAGTGAACCACCAGGATGTTGTCTCACGAAAATTTTGATCTCGAATATCGTCAATTTTGCCACGTAAGTGAATTATTTCTTGGCTACTTTGGAGATCTCAAGTTAATCATGACCAGTAGAAACTTATGTCGAGGTCAGTTACCTTAGCAACGTGGGTCTTTCCCTCATATTTAGTGTAAGTGAGCTTTGTGCTACGTGAGTATCTATAAATTTCTGATAGACACATTACTCAAGATCCCTAGACGCTTGTTTAACGCCATAATTACCAATAGAGTAAAGTGCCACACTCAATAAGTTTACCTTCAGTCACAACCAACCTCATATTATATAACCTAGCCAATGACCTAATTATATTACTAATATTTCTTTTATTAGATTCTACCATTATGCTTGGCAATATTTGCCATCTGATAGTTTTGATTTCATAACTGTTCTATAATTATCTCCTTAGTCTCTTCGTTATCTTTTCTTCATGGATTTAGGCCGACCTTGAATATCAGATTGACTGCGAAATGTTCGCTGGAGTTTTGCATGAATACAACCGTATTTTCATGTTTCAAAATTCGAATTCTGACAGTAACATAGAGTTCTTTTAATAATATTATATTACGTTCCTCTATCAGTTGTGTTGCAATTAGTTGTTGTGATATGTAAACTGATAAATATAAGCCTAAATTTCTGACTTGTAGGTTGGAAAAGTTGCTGTAGATTTCAAAACAGGTACTACTTGATATTAAGCAAAACAAGTTTTTAACATATTTTAAGACTAGCTTTCCATTATAATGAGTCGTACAATTATCATATAAAATGACAACCAGTCGTGATAGTTAATGGTGGAAGATCAAAAGAAGTATTAAGAAACTGAAAGGTTCATGAACGATGTTTTTGCTTGGATAATAGGGCTTGGTTCGATTTTTGTCCTCGTTGTTAGTAAATATCATTGAAATGATGCGAGTATTCCAGGAACTTGAGCCATCACAGTGGCAGCTTTGCATTTATTTTTGTTCAATATTGATCAGTATATTGGAGAGTTATAACAAATTCTTATTGTCAATAAGTTGATTGAATCAGTGGTCGATAGAATATTTCTAGTGTTTTCCTTTTCTATATATTCCTTATTTTTATATAATTCGGCAGGACTTAAATATAGTGCTGCTTATATTACTTTCTTTAACGTATTAAGATCATAGCTTCCATATGATTTTGTCTTTTTTTTTGTCTGAGTGTGTTCTCGGTAGTATCAGATCATGTGCGGTCACCCGATCCAAGTGGTCATGTTGTAAGCATATCCGGTCCCTGCGCGCCCGGGTTGTCTCTATTGTGCTCAATGATTGATTATTATTAACATTTGGAAATTTTATATAGGTATTGCGCTTCTAATTTTCGTTTTATGATGACATTCGTGTGAATTTATAACAGCTAAAGGAAAGTTGTCAATTTTCGAACCACATTAAGTAGCATATGGTTGCAGCATTGCGCGTGACCGTCACGTACAACGAAGAAAGTGCAACCTCATGTCATACCTAATAGATACTTTGGAAAGACTAGGAGTAATCAACTTCTAACACTTTTGGATGTATTTTTTCACCACAATTTTGTAATCACACTTTCTCTTACAATACTACAGTGAAAGTTTTGTAAAGAACCAGCTGGATTTCCACTCAAACTACTCGATTCAACGCGTGCACAATGCGAATCGCATTTCGCAATAAAATGCATCCGAACAAATATTGAAGCGGGTCGGGCCTTTGATAATACCCACACCTGGCCTTAAACTTTGGAACTCGATTTTGTAGTTCTGTGAATCTAAAAGTACAGTGATAAAAGTGCACTTCCGTCATCCACTCAGTTCTATGTTCAATGATGCTTAGCCAAATGTCATGCTGTCGTTGCAGTTCTCTCCAATCCTATTCTTTTCTTTAAATGAATTATTGAGCTTTATTGTCATGACAAACATGTATTAGTTTGGTAGTTCTCATGCGTTATCCTAATTTATTATGATTTTTATGTCATTGAACTATACTTATAGTGCCTCAAATCTCGATTGAGCCGCACCCATCTTCATATAATAACCCAGTTCACCGGGTGTTGTTCCGTTTCTATTCGAGAACCAGTTTTGTACTAGAGATGTGTTGATTACTATTCTTGAGTAAACTTGAGGGTTTTATTTCGGTCAAGGATTTAAATTCTAGATAAAAATGTTATTGGTCTCATTGTTGACTCTCTAGCTTCTTTGTTTTGAATGACTCAGATCACTCGGTCTGCGCGTTGCTGTATTCTATGACTAGCCTTCTTAGCGACAGAATATCAAGTAGCCTGCCTCAATCGATCATCCTTTTGTCTGCCAGGTGTCAACACGGATTCCCACCTGACCTTTGCATTGCCATCGTTTCTAGAAATTTTGTCCGATTTTCACTGATTTGACTGCTGCATAGTGTGTTGACGGCATCTCGCAATTACCGGACACAATTTGTCATATTTCCACATTAGTTCGTTGTGCGCTAGTATGTGGCAACTTGTTATGGACTCACTGTTTGTGGATTTCCTTCGCTGTTTCATAGCTAACAACAGCGACATTATCAAATTATTAAATGGAAAATTTGAAATGTTATCAGATAAGGAACTTTATACGTTTATTGTCTTATAGTGGATAGTATGAGTTGTTTTTTTTTTCAATGTTTCTTATCACTTGGTTTATAATGGTGAGTAGGGTCAACAATACAATAATTATATTAGTTTCTGGATTGATGGAAGGTTTCTAACTTAATGTGTATTGTGCCGTTGTTTGTACGCGCCGCACCTCACAGACAAAGAAGGATAGGATCGCCTCCCGCGTGGGGTACACTGCACTGACATTGTGAAACACCTGTCTTTATCGTAAAACTCTTAGTGCTGTTATTTGAAACTTTAGAGTAGACAGAATAAGAATTTTACTTTGAATTAAGTTATTCAAGAATATCCATTACCAACAAATTTAATTGTCAATTCCATTTTGAGTATATAAGACATCATGTGCTTATAATCTGTAATTAACACTGGGAACATGACTCCTGCGACCACACTATGTCTTGTGTTTCACCTTGTTAGATAGAGATTGGATATGGCGCAGCTGTATCTCTAATTTTCTTAGCTTTAGCTAAAAAAGGTTAAGCGATTATTTCTCCGAGTAAATCTTAGTTTTAAAGTGTATCACAAGATTTTGTTTAATATGTGGACTGTATAAACAACTTGTTTACTAACTACTAAACTATTACTTAAATTTTTATAATCCGGGAGTGCTGTAGGCCGACAACGGCTAAGTCGTTCTCGCAATGACATACACGCGTGTCGAGACCAGTTCCGCGGGATTCTGCCCGTAATTGCCCATGTTCTTGCTTTCTTTCCATCACTATACTCTCACCAGTTTATCGTACCGCTCTATATCATAATTTGATAAGAATCTATTGGGTTTCTTCCCATGTTAAATGTCTACCTCCACATGGTTTACAGTTCTATAATTCTATATCTCTTTGTATACTATCCGTGTTCAATGCAATATTGCGTTTTTTATGATGAAATCGGATCGCTGGCCGAATTTGTTCGGCTAATATTGGTATGGACACACAGCATCCCAATTCGTCCTTTTAGTTCTCTTGCATCGACCACTTCAGGTGTACTGCAACAACTAACTTCTTATTCAGTTAGTTAAAAAAAAAGAAGTATTTTTAGTACTTCAATTATTTTTCCAGATTAATTTGTATGAAATCTATATATTGCAACTAGATTTTTCCATGTTTTTGTCATTGTTATTGGCTCTTCCAACGTTTCTTTTGTATTTCACAACATCGACTCGCGATGAACGTCAGAGATCGATTGTCACCCGTCATCATCAACCTGAGTTTACATTCTCGCCGAACATTTTCGGCCAAACTTTAGTTCTCTAACGTTTTTATATGGTATCTGCGTCGTATAAGTTTACACTCGCGATGTTATTTCGTTTTGTAGTGTTTATCCTTCCGCGTTATTTGTAGTATATGTTTTATGTCTATTGCTCCGGATGCGTTTTTATTGTTAGCCAACGATATTTCGACTGAAATGAGTCGCAATACGCTAGTCTACTTCGTAAGATTGGTCTTTATTGAGCCGGTCTTTATATGACCACACATAATGTGCCAGCGCATTAGCATACTTGAGCAGTCCACATCTCTATTTGCAGTTCGTCACGTCTAAATGTATATTATGTTATTATATTAATGTTTAGTTGTAGCTATTAGTCAGTCACCACGTTTTCTCCATTTGTTGTATAGAAGGAGGTCTTACTAGAAATTGCTAGGTAATCGACGGTTTAAACTTTGAATTTTCTTCATTGATATAATTATCGTTATCACGGAGCGTCGCTTCTTTTCATCTATATTTCATCCATAGGCGATATACATCACTGGAATATTGTCGTGAATCTTGTTTCGTGTTCGGCTTTTCTTACCGGCTAGGAATTTGCTTACAGCATCTGATGACTGCCGATGTAGTCACTCCTTCGACTATTAATTCATCGGAGTCTAGCAGATTCACATCACTACGCACTGTTCTTGGAGAATGGAAACAACTATTTGAAGGGTGTAATTTTATAAAGAGGAAAGAGAGGAGGTTAGTCCTGAAACGGAAGATGGAGGCATTGTATCTTCTCATGGTATTTGTATTGCATAAAAAAAAACTCTTTTCAACAAACTTAAATTTGGATGGGAACTTTTTAATAAATCAGTAATGGACATATAATTCTATCAATGGATTCTCACTACTTTGCCGATATAATATTAACCATCTATTAATGGTGGAAGTTTTTTTTGAAAACAAAATCGGCATCGCTCTCAATGTTACTGTTTGTTTGTTTGGTATTTTTAACTCGAAGAATACCTTCGTTCTCAATGCGCTATCAATTATTTAATTGTAACGATAAAAATAGTGATATTCAGCGGACTGATGGTATGTGTGCTAGATTTCAATAAGTGAATGTGAGTAGCTAGCGATACGTATTACCAAGTGCTTTCACTTATTTCAGCTTTTTAGCACAGCTCATAGTCGTTATGAAAAAGTATATGAATTTAATCATTTTTAGTCGCTCTCGTCGGAAACCAAGAGGTATTCAATCTAATCGCGTAGTTAGTGCCTCAGTTGCCCAGCGATCATCGACACAAAAATTACAGTCAACTGAACTGTGTGTCTGTGATTCTATAGACGATCAAGTGAGTAATTCTTATGCATTTCTAATTGTACTCCTTTCTAGTATTACATATAATTAGTTAAGTATATCTTCGTATTTATTGGAACATATCATTTTCACTATTATTGGTGATTTGTTTTTGGTGGCCATTTAATGAAAATTTTTCAGATGATTGAGAAATTCACAGTCCTACCAGCGGGTATTGACACACGGGAATGGCTTGCAACTCATAGTGAGTTTGTATTTTATTCATTTTAGATATTTACACATTTTCTGGTGTTTTTTCCAGTTAGCAATCGATGCAGTCAAGTAATTCGATTAGTTACCGGTTGTGCCGTGCTGCGCAATCTCAATTAGTTGTTGGCAATTTCTAAGTATAGTAGAACAGTATAATTTTGTTGCATTATTTCCTGGAATTACTCTTCCATTCTAATTTTGTCAATATACCTATAGATGAATCGCTAATGTAGAATTACGCTATCCTTTTTTTCAACACGTATAGTATACAATTATTATTGGGATGGAAAAAGACAACGCATTTTGTTTATAGGTAGATTGCAGTTATCTGTAAGTAGATTAAAAGTCACGCTTAAATGACTGGACTTTATTTGGTACTACACTCTGAACAAAATATCATTCGCCATACCAATCACTTTCAGCTCTAGCCTTATTTGATCACGTCAATGCGTTATGTGGCAGCTTATCAGAGCTGTGTACACCAGTATCTTGTCCAAATATGAGCTATCCTGAGACGAGGTGACTAAGCTTTAATGTTAATCGTTTTAAGTTCAGTTTTTGATCTTGGTTGAACTTTAATACAAAAATTACAGTAAGGCTTATTACGTGGACGAAAAGGGTAAACGACACTTTTATTCTGCCATGCAGTATATGGACTGCGTGATGTCACTTTGTGCAAAGACAAGCAGAAATGAAGAATTGTTTCCTACTAAATATGGTGAGTACTAATACTGTGCTTTTCTTGAAGGTCAATGTGCATTTATCGTTATTACCTGACACTGATACATTTTAGGTAATACATTTTCGGGTGATTTTGAGTCACATATCCGACGGGTTATACGCCTACTCTGGCATTGCTGTGGACATTTATGCTGCAAACACTGGGAAGAACTAGGTAAGTACTAATGTTTTTCCTCGTCCACCTTTGCATAAAGTGTAACGCTTATTATTCAGTCCTTAACCTTTGTACTTTTAGGTCATCTTGAACTACGGCCTCAATGTGCGCTTGTAATGGCTCATCTTGCCAGACTCAGTAAAACATTTGCTCTTCTGGATAGTAAGGACCAACAATTAATTAATAACACAGTGCAATCAGTGAGATTTTTTATTCACATTTAGATCCGTCATTTTAACCAATATATACATAATTTGAAATGGAAAAAATTCCACGTGTTTAGATCCGACCGCTGCATGTAGTAGCTACAGGAATGTTAGAAGATTCAACAATGCCTCCTGCGCAACGATGGAGCCGAGTTCCCTCATCAAAGAGTGGTAGTTGGGGAGGTCATCCCACACCTGCAGTTCTTTCATGCAAACCTTATGCCCAAACGTGCTAGGTCTTTTGATGAGTTTTTGACTGGTCTAATGTTTAAGCCATTAATTTTAAAAATTGTATCACTTAGGCATTTCTATTGTCTTGGACCATGTTCTGCAGGTATCATCCATAATTGTGGGTACTCGAGGTGAAGCATCCACCTCATGAGTTGTGATCGTCACAAGTGTCTAGTTTATATATTCATGCTACCTGTGAAAATCAGTGTTATTAAAATTCATTCATATATTGGACGTTTATCTGATGTCAAATTATCTGGATTCCTATATTCTGGTCTTGTATCCTATAATACGTTCTTAATCATTTGGTGACCCAGGACACGTGTTGTTCAGTAGAGGCTGTATCCACTTCTTCCTCACTTGATGTGTATATACCTTGATATCATTAAAACTAGAGTGATTTAGTTTGCTGCATTATGTGTAGTTGAAATATTGGTTTAATAAAACGAAAAAATTTGAATGTTTTGTTTAAGTGGGGAACAGGCTTTTGTTAAAAAAGTGACTTCATAGATAAAGGAAAACATGTTAGGCAGAGCGTTGGAGGTTTCACCTTTCACTGTTTCTGTGTGCTAATAATAGCACACTTTGTGAGAGTGCACGGCCCAACTGAACAAATAGGTATGTTGTTCTTCGAAAAGATGCTAACTAAGGAGCGAGCCACTTCCCAAATATGCTAATAGTATCTCACGGACAATTACGGCGTTCGTTGAATAAAGTGCCGACCTCATAATTATTGGTATAATAACATGCAAATCTCCATATATCAATCTTATTTACTCGAACTTCAAATGACTATCTATCTTTAACTGTTAAACAGACAGAAAGACTGCCTACACGCTGATTATATTTTTGGAAAAAAATCCGCGCATACTTTCTCATGTCGTTCTACTATTCTCAGCCGTAAATAAATTGAATCAATACTGTAGAAAATATTTAGGTAAACAGCGACCCAGCCTTATTGGGATTAAAAATATTTATTGAAAATAGTTAAACATTTATTATAGCTGTTTGTTTAGATATTGCATTATCTACATATAATAGCATTTCTATAATTTTATAGGAAAATTAGGATTTAAAGAAAATAAGTCTTTATTCACATTTCCTAACATTATCAGATCGTGTTTTTCTCTCATAATAGTTCAGTATAACTTTGATTGATGGATGGATGAGTATTAGCTTTATATCACTAATTGTTTTTTTCCTAGGAAAATGCCAAGAGAATTTAATAGCAACAGAATATAAGCATTTTATTAGTATAAGGATTACTACTAGGATATTTTATTTTATTTAGACCTGAAAATACTAATTAGAATCCATTGCTTTCTTAAATCTTTCAAAAGAGAAGAATGAAACATCGATTGATGGCGATCTCCCATCTGCCATCTCAGCCAATGCGCGTCCAATACCCGGTGCAACCTAAAAATAGAACAAACTATAGCTATTTAGAGCAAGAAATATCATAAATACCTTGAATCCTGATCCACAACCACAACCACCAATAAGGATATTCTTCGATCCGGGATAGAAGTCAATTACGTAATGATCATCTTCAGAAATCTAAAATAAAAAAGACGGATTTATTTGTGAATGTTTTCACTAGGCAATTAAAGTATTCTTCAATATCACCGTATATTTGCATTTGTCCACTATAGAAGGAACTGAATCAAGTAGAGGTATATGTTCTGCTATAAAACTCGCTGGGATATCGATAAATTTCTAAAAATATATCCAAATATTAATTATAGAAGAAAGAAAATACTGCTAAATTTTACTTGTGAATGCTTCTCAGGATGTGATTCCCCATCAAACTGGTCGCCGCTGTGGTAACAGATCTATATTTTCATAAATGACTTTTTCATTTTAAATTTAAGCTTTAATTTTTATGCATATATAGTTAGTTAATAATTGAAAAATATATTCACTTATACCTTAGAAGCACCGGCATAGTCTACAGGTGGCAATCCAAAGAGGAATCTATCGTTCTTTTCATCTGACACGATAAATACTGGGAATTTATTCGACTCAAAAATGCCAGTATTACCAGTTTTTTTTGCTCTCCAATAGCAAACAGCGAGTGATTCCAACTGATTATAAATGGTAAATATAATTGTGTTACTAGAGGAGTATTACTCAGACTTTATTATGTTTTATATACCCAAATACATGTACTAACCCGGATTTTGAGAGGAACTTCTGGAAAGCATTTCTTAATCCAAGATCCAACAGTGAAAATTACTTTTCTAGCCGAGTATAACATACGACTGGTTTTAATCTTTACCATGTTCTGTTCTTCTTCATGAGATAGCACTTCCTCATTCTCTTTAATAATGCCACCGAGTTTCACGAACTCTTCCTAATTAAATAATAGTTGAATATTGGTGGCTTTAACTTAATGAAAAATAATTAAGAAACTGACAATAAATACAACTTGCTTGGAATGCTTTCATCCATTTATCTGCATATAGGATACCACCCATGGGGTCAACCAGTACTGTCCATGAATCATCAAAAGAAAACTGTGGAAAACGTAACGAAATCTGAAATCTTTTATAAAATGTAAAATTAATCTCTTATTTTAAATAGTTTAGAAACATTAGAAATTAAAATGATTGACTTCTGATCCTTTTAAAACTTCATAATCTAAAATATAATTTTTGAGATTGTCCGCCATGTCATTAATAGTTGTAGTAGAAGAAGCCCATATAAGACTAGTCTTCCTGAAGTAATATTCCAGTTAGTTTTAAATATTATTCTGATTGCCATTATTTCGTTATAACGAAAAGTAAACATCTCTTTATGTGGCGTGAGAAAAAATCTGTGGTTATTTTGCTCTATACGTGAATGATTAGTAGCAATAAAAAATGCAGACGAAGGTCAAATCATCCCCAGTGGTGGATCACATTACTAATTTCACTAGTAATAGTGAAATCACTATATAAAGAGTAATCTTAGGTTACCCAAAAATTTTTAGCACACAGCATATGCGAGAAAAAAATGGAAAACTAACTTCCATAGTTTTTCATTTCTCACTTCTTCCATTTTAGTGATTTGTAAGTAAGAATCGTGTACAAGAGGCAAATATTCTTTCTCCTGGTGAGCATAACGGATGATTCTTGATTGTCCATGTGAACTTCCATTACTATGATTCAGTTCAAACTAAATTTTTATTTGTTACTTTTTTAGTTGAATTTAAATAAATCTCGACAAAGTATACTTAACATAATAGAAAATTGGTCTAGATAGAAATAATTTTAATAGCTAGAAATAAGTGAATTTACAAAGGAATACTTTGATATTGTGAAAAAACCCATTAGTCATTTGTATATTCGGCTTTAAATTAAGGCAGTGGAATACCTTTTTAAAAAATAGTTTTTAATTTTATCTTACTATTCCATTAATTTCAGGACGTCACATTGTAAGTAAATATTTTATTACTCTCGAAATATTAATTTCTGTTCAGTTAGGAAAACAAAGTGCTGTCCTCTGAAAGAATGTATGCATTAGCGTGAGGGTGCATGTCCTCTGTCTCGACGAGATGTACAATTGTGCCCTACACTGAACTCAGAAAAACATCTTGCGAAAAGTGTTTATATGTCTCTTGGTTACTGAAAGTTTTAGTACAAATAATATTTTGTCTTATTACTTCTTATTTCAATGTCTAGCCTATTCATAACTTTATAGCGAAATAGTTATTATAATAGTTGCTTCAATATTGAGAAAAATTCTGGTTCAAAAACATTGAGTTTGGAAGTTAATCTTTGGTATATTAGATGTGCAGTACTAAATATTTTACGAATATAAATTGCTAATGATTTATTTCACTCTCGTTTTGTGTAGAAAACTTCGGATTCGTCGAGAGGATTTATAGTATATCCGCAAAATATTGCACAAAATGTATCTAAAGATGAAAATCAGAGTGGTATAGATCTATGTTTGCGTAATGTTAAACTAGGTTCCCTATAAAACAGTTTCTAAATAAAACGATTTCTGACCCACATTTAATCTATTTTGATATGTTGAGTACCGGTGAGATTTACAGTTGGATAAAAAAGTGTACCTTCAGCTAGACGGTGTGCAATTATATAAATGAGTGGAGTACAGAAATTAACTTGAAAACTGCTACTATTATTTGAACACAGTTTTACGCGCACACTTTTTTAACATTAGGGATGGTGATTAGTGGCTTTTTTCGGCTTTAGAATAGCTGCACTGAAAGTACTCGGTGCACGCAGATTATTGTCAGCCACTAATTGGGACTGCAAACCAGAGAGCGAATCAGTCGACTACTAACCTGTTCGACTAAAAGTGTCTTTTTGCCCAGTTTCTGCGAGTGAAACGCAGCGCATGACCCGAATATACCTCCACCTACCACTATCACATCGAAATGAGCACTTTTCTCGGTAGACATATCCTGCAAACTCTAATAGAATCATAATTAATACTAATTTGATTATACCAAAATACCAAAAAATAAGGCCTGTATATGTGTGTGCGTAAAAATAAGAGACATTTTCTAGTGAAGATAAAGTAATAAACAGGCTTATCAGTATCTATTAAAATTGACCGATAGTACGGAAACTGTGGAACCAGTTGTTTTATTAAAGTCTAGATTGCACATTTTAGCAAGCAAAACATCTATTCGTACATTTGAAAAATTTGTCAGTTCCGTTTTCCAGTTGGCAGTTGTACTGAATACACAACTACAAAAACTTCCAGAATCTTAGAGCGTAGTATTTGGAAAACGATCTAATAACAAAGTAAATAGAAATTTTAATATTCATGAAAATAGTCATATTAAAATGTTCACTAATTGGTCTCTAATCTGTGATTTTAAACATTCTATTTTAGTGAAATTATTTTCTGACTGTAATTAGCAGTTGAGTAGACAACTATACTTTCATACGAAATAAAGTCACCTAGTTGAACCACTAGCCATAATTATTTCTAACCAATCTTTGATTAGTAATTTAAAAGTCTCCCAATTTTTACATTTTTAAGTATACGTGGTTTAGCTAATGCTGCTTGATCATAATTAGCCATGAACTTGGTCGAAAACTACTTTATTAAAACGTATTCTATACAATATACTTTAAATGAATGCACTAATACAATTTAGGTTTATGTAGTTTATTCTCTATTCTTGTATTGGTGGTCGTAATCTGATTCGATTTGTTGTATTAGCAGCAATTTTGCAACTGACGCCAGTGGTTTTTATATGAAGTATACTTTAAGTTGATCCTCTGATATTAGATCTTTTAACTCCCAAGATTTATAACTATGTGTGTCATTAATACTCGTGCTCACCGACGCATACGCAATTAATTCTGTTGTGCATTTCCATATAAAGTTGCCGAGTGAGCAAACGCCTTCCTCCCGACATGGAGAACTCCATTTTCACTGCAATTCCCACAGCTAGTTACGATAAGGTGAGCAGTTCATCTTCAAACGTCAACAAAACTGTTTCAGAATTACTTAATAAATACTAGAAAAACCTAAAATAAGGTGACAATGATACTTTTATTGCCGATACGTCTTTTTTCGCATTTATACTTAACTGTGTTCTAGGTCTCTATATGGATGTATATTATAGAAGGATTTATCATAATTGTAGTTAATTGTTACTTAATTATTCACATTTTTTCCAAATCTCAGCTTAGAAATCAGAAAGAGTGAGTTTCTAACGTTTCGTTATAATAGTATGTTGCTACGGATTTCAAATGATATTCAGTTTTATTAATTATTACTTTTTGAGGTTTGTCATTATGGCTGGTTGTATGTTATTTGATGTATTCTTCGGTATGACTTACCTCTCTGCTGGACTCTGGAGGGCAACTATTGTTTACCACTTTACCTGTTAGTAAATTAAATATTGTCGCACATATATATTTTAATTTCCATCAATTTTTTTACATGGAAGTAATTATTTATATCATCATGTTTCATTAACACAAAAGTGAAAGATCTGAAGATATATCTTTGATTCAGATATTCCTGCCTTCACTAGATGGCAATGCTTTCTTACTCCACAAACTCAGTTTTTCCTTATAATCACTCCGGCTGCAGGTTTGCCTTACAATAATTTCATGTGAACTTTTAAGTACTATACTAACTAATAATTCTGTTTTTTCATAGTTGTATTATAGGCTTCATAATACTTCTTACCGCCATTGATCGTTTTTTTTGCGTATTTTTTCCAATCAAGTATATGACTACTTCAGTCAAATACGCATATATCATTATTTTTCAACCCTATATTTTTGATATTCCAACTCATATCATAACAACATGGAAAACATATCCGGATAGATTTGATAAAAATGTAGGAATTTATCTATTTCAATGGCAGAGGTGATTAGATAGATGTGGCAACAGTAATCAGCAGCAATTCTAGTCTTCATAAAACTTGTTTCAAGTTGTTAAAAACCATATGATCATTTTAGCAAACCATGACCTGTCTCCTTAACCAAAGTGTTAACATTGAGAGTTATACCGTCTTGCGTAGCATCCGCATTATTTGTTCGCTTCTTTGTGTTTTTATATATATACCAGTATTTATTAAAATGTATCAGGTATGTGACTATTTTGATTATGATCAGTTTGCAACTGCTAGCAAGTAATTTGTTTTTCGTTATTTGTTCCTAAGGAGTAAACTTGATCATTTATCACTTGATAAAAAGCTTAATAAGTAGTTTATTCTTAGTTTACTATTTATAGCCCTGATACTGACTATAGGACTAACATTAATATTTTAGTATTATATAGATATTTATATTAGGAGCATGGAGTAGTTGGTAGTGGCATACAAAGCCACTATATACTCACTATTAATTAAATTTTTCTACTTTTATTATAGTTTAATGTCGTAGTTATAAACATACAGTGAAATATAATATACATTAATATCCAGCTTGTTTGAAATTCCATTAGAATACCAGGATTAAGAAAAGAATTTATTGCAGACAATTCGTCATCACAATAGGTTAGCGGACGTTCGTTCTAGAAGTCAGGTAAGGCTTCTAAACATGACAACGACTGTTACCTTGATCACTTCAAGTACTTTGATCTTATTTACCGTTCCTGATATCATTACGTATATCCATCCTGTGGTGCCAACAAATATTTTCTATGTCATGAACATGAACAAGGTAAGCTCATTATACAGCTAAAATTATACGAAATCATGTACAGAATAATAGTTTATAAATATTAATTTTTAAGGGAATTGTCAACATATTTATATTCTTAATCACTCAAAAAACTCTCCGAAAGTTGTTGAGTAAACCAAAGTTCGGTCTAACTGAAAGGGTAAGCAATTTTATCAATAACCGCTATTTACTAGGAATTTATAATATTCTAAATTAATGAGATTTAAAAGTTAGTGTTTCTTTATGTTGGCAAATATTTTTCTATAAAACTGAATGACAGAATATCCAAGTAGTTGTGTTTGAAAAGCAAGAGCTGATCAAATAACGTTCATCAAATTGTTTTTAAGTTAATTCTCTAGCACTTAATAAATGTAGTGAAAATGAACAGTGAGATATATTCACTGGTAAATATAGAAAAAACAGCACTTAAAGGTATTTTCAACTACATGATGACCTTGCTCAGACTAGATTCATCTCGTTTCTGGGAAGTAAAAAATACTCGACCGAAGCAAAAATCATTCGAGTGAAAGCCGAAACAACGTAGATATTCGGTGCCCTAGCTATCACATGAGGAACTTCCGCTCATCACATCATTTTATACACTGTACATCATTTATGTAAATCTCAGGTGTAATTATGCTCATATGAAAATAAATGTTTGATTTGTGCAAGTGGTTTTTGTCTCTCCAGTAGTTCCAAGTTTGAAGTGTTTATGCACGTATCTACTCAAGGCTTTGGCCTATATATAAGCCTACAAAATGCGAAGTTTTAATATTGCGGTTTTTTCCAGTCTTAAAAATGTGCAATTAGTTTCCTCAGTGTTGACTATCATAGTCATCAACGAATTAGAGTTTAAGACAATAGGAACTATATGAGTTGAAACATGGCTATTTGAAAGAAGATTTAAAAATTACGTGTCTTGAGTAACTCTTTTTAAGTAAATTAGTAAGCCTATCAATTAGCAACATTAAACAGTAGCAAGTGTTCGATAAACAAAAGTTATTTCCTCATTCGTAGCATGAAAAACATCCAAATTTCCACGCATGCGCATAATGGGAACCGATTCAGCACGTATTGCCGTTATTGTTTACAGTCACCAATAGCAGGTGCCATTAAACAACGGCGAGAGCAACATATAAATATATGTCATTACCTCAGACTAAACTGATCTTCATCAATACCTGATACATCTGTTAAAGACTAACTAGTGCTTACAGTTTTACATTTAGAAACCCGCAGCATGTGAGACAAAGTGCTCATGAACATAATTAAAACTTCTTAAGTGTACTGTGATGGACATAATAATAGCTAAACTTCAAACTAGCTCTAATAACTAACTCTTAGAAACTATTTAGATTACAGTTCCACCTATTTAGATGACTCATTTCACATTCATGCCTTATTGCTTAAGCATAATACTTTCCACAAACACTAATACTTCTAACGTTTATATCTTTAATTAACATTCGTATTTTGCTAGCCTTTTTATAAAATTAACTTTTTATTCCTGTAAGCTATTCTGATTTGCCAGTTTGCTTATGGACAGATAATAATTTGTGATCCAAATTAGAACTCTAAGTAATAGAGGAAGGAACAGTACTTACTTCTGTTATTACCCAAAAGATAGCTGTTTTTTGCGCTGTAGAAGCAATAGTTCAACAAGTGTACAACTGTGGCTAAAGTACTTTTCTTTCAACAAACCTTGTCTGATTAATGGCCTTCACTGATGAATAACGGCAAATTTACAACAGACAATTACTATAATGATGATTAAATGTTTGTTGGTTCAAGACCAATTTTATGACTTTGTGTCTGCACCTTCCCTATTAAAATTATGAACTGATTTATGCAACCATTAATTTTGGTGTAATACTATAGCAACTAGCAGTGAGTATCAGAACATAAACTCAAAGATATAGTCTATATATATATATATCTAAAACATACGCTTGGAAAGTATAAAGTTCTCACCATTAATAAATATTATGGGAAAGTATCCAGGAAAGAAAATTTTTTAAGTTTCAATGTTCTAAAAAAAGGCTTCTATTGACTAATTATTCATGTGTTTGAGAGTAATATTTTAAAAACCAAATAGAACTAAGTAAAGTTCTAATGGAAGTAGATATAATTCTGCTACAAATTTTGAACAATCCAAACACTATGCATTATAGTCTTATTTGGTTTTTAGCATTTTGATATTTCTTCACCTTTCAAAAATACTCATCCATACGTTTCAGGTATTTAGTTCTATAAGATAAAATCGGAGGAATAGCCATATTTTACTCAAAAAGAACTTACGATTATAAAATTTCTATTCCTAACAATTAACTTTGTGAGCCTAATAGTCAAAGGGATACTGTATTGTGAGAAATTAATTTACCCCAACGATCATATGGTTTCAAAGTGGCCAAGTGCATAATGTTG